>RJVU01042532.1:2265576-2291085 GCA_003731715.1 Anabarilius grahami
ACACACACACACAGGTTTGTTTTGCTATCTTAGTGGGGACTCTCCATAGGCGTAATGGTTTTTATACTGTACAAACTGTATTTTCTATCCCCCTACACTACCCCTATCCCTAAACCTAACCATCACTTAGTCCCCACGATTTCCCCACGCCATTTGGTCCCCACGATGTAATATAAACACGCACGCACGCACGCACGCACGCACGCACGCACACACACGCAGTTTGTCTCTCATTACTGCTAATTGTTCTGCTTCTGTAAAGGGGTTTTAATTAGCCAAAACAACAACAGCAGAGAGATTATGGGGCCTTACAGATGTCCGCTTTCTCTCGGTGTCTCTAGACCGAAAGATCAGACTGAAAATAAACAGGTGGCAGCATCTGAGGACAGCTAGTCTGTTCACGTCATATGTGATCTGTTCTGTCTTTTTATAATATTTTATCACTAGTATCAAAAAGCTTTTTATGGTTTTAGTTTTAGCTATAATAACCCTGATGTGAATGTATCTTAATATGATTTTTTTTTTTTTTAAATCTTCATATCATTCTTAATAAGATAATACTAAGAATGTAGCCAGACAGTTGACGGCACCCATTGACGTCCATAGTACTATGGAAGTCAATGGATGCCGTCAACTGTCTAGTTACCAACATTCTTTAAAATAACTTTTGTTTTCAACAGAAAAAAAAAAATTCATACAGGTTTGGAACAACACGAGGGTGAGTAAATGATGACAGAATTTTCATTTTTCTATAACAGGATGTTTAATCTCGCAGAGCCTGTGTGACGGAAGTACACTACACTGCATGATTTAACAATACGTTAATCTACAGAAGAGAAGTTGGTTTAGCATGAACACTAACAGGACATGACTTATCTTATCAAGCTTTTGCACTGACAAATTCCCACCATGTCCATTTGTAATTAGCAAAGCTTTACATGAGGGGCTTACTGTTGTTTAGTGCATTGTAGTTTTATGATCATGGCCTCATGATTATGTCTGCATGGCTTTAAGCCTTCGCTCTGCGTAATGCCACAATTATTGATGTAAGAAGCGAATTTTTAGCATGGCAGAGCATTGTTAATTGGAGGATTTTGCATACAGAAGCATCACTCCATAGGAGGACATCATAGCTGGAGTGTGTGTCTTGTAAATGGAAAATACTTCTGACGGTAATTAGAGGGATTTGTAAAGGGCATTTGAGGGCCCTGTTGGTGTAGATATGGTGGTGTTGGTGCAGATATGGTGGTTTTGGTTTGATTAGATTCTTTAAAGAACCATCAAAGATATACAAATATTTCTCCTTAAGCATGAGTGTACACACCAGAGCATTCACAGCAATACAATACAAACAGCTTGCCTGTGGATGAGGAAGGCAGACAGGGTTCGTATGAATGCTGCCTTCAAGTCTTCACTCAAAAAGTCAAGAAGTCACCTAAAAACGAACATTCTGTCATCATTTACTCACTCTCATGTCTTTACAATCTCTCATGGCTTTCCAATCTCTCGTGGCTTTCTTCTGTGGAACACAAAAGAAGAAAACAGCCTTTTCCATACAATGTCAATTGTAGAGAGCTTTCAAGCTTCAAAAAGGCTGTCAAAGAACCATTAACGTATAGAAGTAGTCTATATGTGACATGTGTGCTATATTCTGTCTTCTGAGCCATATGATAGCTTTATGTGATAAACAGATCAACACTATACAGTAGACTGAAGCTCCCCGTTCTTATTCACATTCATTATACTGAAGAGTAAAGGCAGGATATTCTTTAAATATTCTTCAAAAAGTCAAGCCGATTTGGAAATGCCATGAAGGTGAATAATGACAAATTTTCATATTTGGGTGAATGATTCCTTTAAAAAAATCCACTAGTGAAAGTCTGTGTGTATGCTATACACCCACACACACACCCACACAGACACCCCCTTTTGCTGCCAAAACAGCCCTGACCCATCAAGGCATGGACTCCATTAGACCCCTGAAGGTGTGCTGAGGTATCTGGCACCAAGATGTTAGAAGCAGATACTTTAAGTCCTGTAAGTTGCGAGTTGGAGCCTCCATGGATCGGACCCACAGATGCTCGATTGGATTGAGATCTGGAGAATTTGAAGGCCAAGTCAACACCTCAAACTCATTGTTGTGCTCCTCAAACCATTCCTGAACCATTTTTGCTTTGTGGCAGGGTGAATTACCCTGCTGAAAGAGGCCACAGCCACCAGGGAATACCGTTTCCATGAAAGGGTGTACATGGTCTGCAACAATGCTTAGGTAGGTGGTACGTTTCAAAGTAACATCCACATGGATGGCAGGACCCAAGGTTTCCCAGCAGAAAATTGCCCAAATCATCACACTGCCTCCACCAGCTTGCCTTCTTCCCATAGTGCATCATGGTGCCATGTGTTCCCCAGGACATCACACCCGGCCATCCAGGTGATGTAAAAGAAAACATGATTCATTAGACCAGGCCACCTTCTTTCATTGCTCCGTGGTCCAGTTCTGATGCTCACGTGCCCAATGTTGGCGCATTTGGCGGTGGACAGGGGTCAGCATGGGCACCCTGACTGATTTGCTGTATGCTGGGCGGTTTGACCAAAAATCTTTATCACATTTTTTTTGTTTTTTTAAGATTCTGGCGGTTTCACAGTATATCAAGTTTTTTTTTTAACTGGACCTTTTTTTTTGGCATATTTTATTGTCAGGAGTACAGGGAATATATTAATTTATATTGTAAGGACAAATACAAATGTATTAAAAATATGTAATCAAATCAGTTTAATTATTTAATTTAATTAATAATATGAATAAGTAGGCTACATTTTTAATGAGCAATTTCAATGAAGACCTTTAAGTTTGTGTTTTAATAAACGGTGTTAATATTATTATTATCTCTATTAATCGAAGTACACTCGATTATACAATAGCTTCTGTTATTTCAAGTTATACCGAACTTTTATTTTGACAGGGTCGTGAAGACGTTTGACTTCCTGTGTATATGATACGACAAATGTCAATAATAATAATAATTCCTTACATTTATATAGCGCTTTTCTGGGTACTCAAAGCGCTTTTACATACGGAAGGGGGAATCTCCTCAACCACCACCAATGTGCAGCATCCACCTGGATGATGCGATGGCAGCCATATTGCGCCAGAACGCCCACCACACACCAGCTTACTGGTGGAGAGGAGACAGAGTGATGAAGCCAATCAGTATATGGGGATGATTAGGATGCCATGATGGACAGAGGCCAATGGGCAAATTTGGCCAGGATGTCGGGGTTACACCCCTACTCTTTTCGAAGTACAAACGACCACAGAGAGTCAGGACCTCGGTTTAACGTCTCATCCGAAGGACGGATAGTTTTATCAAATTAAACGGTAAAATATTCATAAAGTGACTTTGAGAGCAGCTCTGCATGAAGTTCATGTGTTCATGTATAGTGAGTGAGACAGCAGACACTGAAATCATCGCGAGCGTCACGCGAGCTTCAGTATGTGTAGTAGTAGAGGAAAATGTGCCGCTCATTCATACAGACTTCAGATTTCAATAGCAGTCTTTTTTAGCTTTAATATTCACAGACACTAGTCCGTATCGATATCTGATTTATTGTACAGCCCTACTTTTGATTTATTCATCCAAAAATTGCAACATTCTGTGATGTTCAGGTTTATACAGTAAAAAGTTCTATTTGTGACTGGATTCCGTGATTTCATCCATGTTTCGCGGAAATCTTACATGGTATTTGCAGTATTAAAGAGAGTTAGTTTTGAGTTAGTTTAGTTTTGAGTTATTTATTGTTGTTTCCATTAGTGTAAGAAGGGTATGCAGTTACTATAAGTATGCTCTCTATGCACTCTACATTGTGCTTCATGGCCATTGAATAGATACAGCAGCTGTTTCAGCTACGCACCGGTATGGCGGTTTTGAAAATACACATCTGTCTCGAAATTGAAACCGGTATACCATATGAACCAGTATACCAGCCAGCACTAGTCTGCGGGTATGCAGACCCATACGCCGGTCCACCACTGTTCCTTACTTGGACCACTTTCAATAGATACTGAACACTGCGGACCGGGAACACGCCACAAGAGCTGCAGTTTTGGAGATGCTCTGACCAAGTCGTCTAGCCATCACAATTTGGTCCTTGTCAAACTCACTCAGATCCTTACGCTTGCCCATTTTTCCTGCTTCTAACACATCAACTTTGAGGACAAAATGTTCACTTGATGCCTAATATATCCCACCCACTAACAGGTGCCGTGATGAAGAGATAATCAGTGTTATTCACACAAGTCAGTTGTCATAATGCTATGCCTGATCAGTGTATAATCATAAGAAAGGATATTTCACTACTTCACTGCTTTTTTTGAACAGAACATCAAACTTAAATAGTTCAAACTTGGTTTTTGCTTTAGCTTGACACACTGGAGAACCCTGACACTACGGCTCATCTGCCAACCTGTGAAAAGTCTTCTCCAATATTCAAAAAAATCTGCAACAGCCACTCTCTCTTATTCCACTATGCCAATTAGAGTGGCACTGCAACAGGGACATCGCTAGAGGCAGTGGGTGGCTTTCTGTTCCATCCACTAATCCCTTCCCATCATCCTCTAGCAGGCCCATCCATCTCAGACCATGGTGCAGAGACGTCGCTCTGGATCAGATCCCGCATGGATGAAGCTGCTGAAGCAGCGCCCGTGGAGGGGCTCATGCACTGTGGGGTCATGTGGGACCAGTGCTGAGGTGTGCGGATGTCACTGAGCAGTCAAAAACCTTTCTGACAGAGCCGCCCTTGATGTCACTGGATATTACGATCATTGCTCAGCTTGATATAGCTGTCTTTGTTTGATTAGATGACTCTCGAATTGTCCTGCTCAAAGTGACAGTGACGAAAAGTAGATATCAAAAATAGTGACTTCCGAAACACTGAAAAGTCACAATCAATATAATGTTATTTAATAAATGAGTCGAATTAAGTTTGCCCATCAAAACAGAATTAAACAACCAGCCAAAAACATAATAAATAAATAAATAAAAAATAAATATAAAAAAATAAAACAGTAAAATATATAAATATTTATTCAATATAGATAGATAGATAGATACACAGACAGACATATAGATTTGTATTTCAAATGGAGCATAACCAATCAATTCAAATATTGTTAAGAACTGAAACAATATATGAATTCAGGTCCTTTACCAGCACGGCGAAGCATATTAGACTGAAAGAAAAATCTAAATCAATACCTTCCCCCAAAACAGCTCATAAGAGTGAAAGACCGGGAGCAGGAACATGAAAGACAGAATGCCAGAGTAGAAATGAACATCAGCTTAATGGTTTTAGCTATAGTAGCTTTCTGTGTATCAACAGGCACTCACATGTGATTTGGCTCCCTGTCAATTCATGAGTGTGAATGTGAATTGGCCACAACATGCAGGAAGCTGAACTGGAATGACAGGAAAAAATAATTAACTGAACTACAACTCAAAGAAATTCAAAAACTGTCTCACAACAGAAGAAATTAAAAACTTACTAGTCCAACAAAACAATATAACAAGCTAGAACAGCAAAAATCCCAGGTGATCTGTTTAACATTTCTGTTTATCTTGTATGCTGCTTCATGTTATTTGGCTCTGTTTTAAAGATTTTGGGGGTAAATTAGGACAATGTTTTCTCCATTGCTTTCAGTGGCATATAATATGCTGAATCACCAGCACCACAGTAAAAGAAAATATTTGCCTGAATTGTGGATGTGGATTTGCAGACTGAATTAAATGGGATGAGGATAAAAGATATTCAACACAGTGTCATGAGAAGACAACTTTCTATCGAGTTGCAAAAAAAAAAATAAAATGCATACGGTGCAACCAATTCATGACAAGTGAATCTTTTGAACTGATTATAACTGGAGGATTATATATGATCTCCATTTTATATTGTCAAGTTTTTAAAAAAAATGTACGACATTCAACTTTTTATATCATTTAAAGAGAGGCGTTAAAGCACTCTTGTTATTCTGTTGCAGTGGTAGATAAATCTGGGCGTCATCTGCATAACAATGAAAAGAAACACAATGTTCCTTAAAAACAGATCCCAAAGGATGCATATATAAGGGAAACAAAAGAGAACCAAGAACGGACCCTTGAGGGACCCCACAGGTAAGTGGAGATGAAGTCGATAAAAAATGGCCAAGATTAACTGCGAAACTTGTATTTGACAAATAGGAATTGAACCACTGAAGGGCCACTCCTCGAAGTCCAACATAGAGCTCCAGACGAGAAAACCAAGATACTAAAATTCTATGGTAAAACACTGCACTAAGATCTACATAATAATGCTAAGATTAATAAGCTCAGGAATCAACACTCAATAAAATATCATTATAGACTTTTAAAAGTGCTGATTCTGTACTATGTTCTGCTCTAAAACTAAAAAACAAGCATTGAATTTCTCTAGGAAAGGTCTGTAATTGTAAAATACAAAGTCCCTTTCAAGGAAAGTCTGTTCACTCGGCGGCCATTTGCAACACCTCTGGGCAGCTATTTCGAGCATCCAAGACCAAGTCCTATCTATCTGAATGGTGGAATCCTGAAATCTCAAAAACTGCTCCACGAACTCACAATTAAATAACATATTTCAAATCAGCAACAAAATCTGACATGAACTGTCCCATAAATGTTGTTTCTTATGCTCAAATAGAGTTAAAAAGCTTATTTTTCAGGCTAGATGAGCCAATGCGCATGTGCGGTTCTAAGCGCGAGTCTCGGGTTGCAGTGACGCAATGACTTCATCAATCAGCGATTGTCTCTTTTACTTAGAAGGCGGGACGTATTCCGCCATATTGCGTGTTGCAGTTTCTCCTATTCATAACTAATAGGAGTGAACTGCCTTTTTATATCTATAGTCTTTGGTAAAAACAACCTTCTCCAGAACTTTTGAAAGGAAGGGCAGTTTCGAAATAAGAGGCTGCACTATAGCATGTTTCAAATAAACTGGCACAGAGCCAGTGACCAGGCAACAATTTATTATAGACAGGATACTTGGACCAATAACCTGAAAATGCGAGTAGGAATAATATCTTGAGGACTGGCTTTAGGCTTCAAATGTTCAACTATCTCTGCCAGGGTTGTAAAAGAAACAAGCTCAAACTGATGAAAGACAGCAGAGCATTTAGATGGAACCTGGATCATAATCGGACAACTGAATAGAAGATCTAGTATCAGCAATCTTCTCAATGAAATGTTTAAGAAAATTTTCACAAGTTTGTAGAGAGACATCATGACAGTCAGATACAGGAGGATTAACAACAGAATTCAATGTACTAAATACAACTCTGGGATTTAAATGACTTTTTTCAGTAATAGCAGAAAAATACTCATTTGACCATTTTCTTTAGTGAATCGCTAAAGATGTTATAAGAAACTTGAAGGTTGTCCTTCCACTCTGCAAACCCGTCGGAGGGCAAAAGTGGATTAACAGCAAAGCACAATAGGGAACTTTCAAAAACAACAGACTTGTGATCACAGAAACCAGTATAAATAATTTCAATATCATACACAGGAAAACCATCGGATAATAAATGATCCAGAATGTGTCCATGTTGATGTGTCAGACCTGTCACAGACATCTGTACATCTCATATACATCATTTAGGTTTAAATTACATATACAACTCTTCAGGTATTGAAAGGAATTTAAAAGGCATCTTTGTTGCAATTCTGAATAATGCACAACCCTGGTGAGAAGAAAAACTAAATCTAGAGGGTCAAATCTGACTCTGACGCACATGATGAGGGCTTGTTTGATGTCCTGAAGGACCTGAATCCTGCTACATTAGAGAGTTTCCAACTGTGGCCTCCATCATTTCCAATGAAACCTCTTATCACATCTTTATGAAATGTCATCTTATCCAGCGTATAAAAATATCAGTCGACAGAACAAATTCATCTATCCTGTTAATGAACACTGCCACAGGCTGGAAGAACGACATGGAAACACACACAAATAAATGAACAGGTCTGAATAGCGTTAAACAGCATTCAACATTGAGAACAACAACAAAAAAATTATTTTTCTTTGTCAGGGTCTGATTGCCTGAGTCTCACAGCGGGACATAAACTAGACTCGAACAAGAGGAATAAAGATGAGATTACAGCTGAACTGAACAAATGAACACATCAATGAAGTGAATGAAGGCAGAGACAACAATTAAAAGCCTGAAAGTTCAAGCTGAAATATTTCTACTGGAATAAAAGCAGTAACGGCTGCAGGCAGTGGACGTAATCATCATTATCGTGATTACACAATTAGACATCAGGGGAAAAGTTATGCTGCATTACAACACTGATTGACCCAATGGAACCTTGGGAAATTGTCATACAATCTGATTGGGGTTAAGAGAGAGGCCTTTAAAGAAACGGTTCCCCCATAAACCTAATTGGATACTTACATTTAAACCGATCAATCCAGACTACTCTTTGAATTTTCACTCACTGTAGGTGCTTTCAAAGACTGAACATAAACGAGGGCTCATCTCCCTTCCCCTCCTGCAGGCCATTCAAATCATCTCAGGAAAATAACAATAGAACCAAAACAGAGTCCACTCAATTGCTGAGAAAAAAAGAATGATAGGAATTATGGACTCTTCCATCAGAAAACATTCGCTCTGAGCTGCCTTGATATCTACTTCTACATAGACAGCTGGCTTCTGATGACACATCCTGTCTGAAATGGCATCTCATCAGTGACTCATAATCAATTCCAACAGAATTTAATGTTAGTCTATGTTCAATAGATTGGAGTCAGAATGTATAATTTTTTTAATAAATTAAGACTTGATATTCATCAAACACGATAGAAAAGACACAAATGGTGACACATGGTTTCCACAAAAATATGAAGCAGCAACATTGATGATAAGAAGAAAAGTTTCTTGAGCAGCAAATCAGCATATTAGAATGATTTCTGAAGGATCATGTGACTCTGAAGACTGGAGTAATGATGCTGACCACTCAGCTTTGCCATCATATGAATAAATTACATATTAAAACACACTCAAATAGAAAAGTTATTTTAAACTGTTATAATATTATTGTTTTACCGTATTTTGATCATACAAATGCAGCCTTGAGCATAAGAGAATTTAAAACATTAAAAAACATTTTTAAAAAATCTTACAGATCCCAAACTTTTGAATGGTTATTTAGGTACATATTAACTGAACTATATAATAATAAGAAAAAACATGTTTCACAATGTTCAGCATATTCAGTATTCAAGCATATTCAGTATCATTACTAATTATCTCTCACAATTTTTGCCATCTTGGGATAATTTTTGTCACAATGCATTTCAGACTATCCTTCAGTGCAAAGACTACATACAATGCTTGCTTACAATTTAGTTAAAAAGAGGGTATCTTATAACTTTTGGAACAGCTTATGATGTCTTAAAGGATTAGTTCACTTTAAAATGAAAATTACCCCAAGATTACTCACCCTCAATCCAGTGTATATGACTTTCTTATTTCTGATGAACACAATCGGAGTTAAATTAATAAATATCATGACACATCCAAGCTTTATAATGGCAGTGAACAGGTCCAACGAGTATGAAGCTCAATAAAGTGCATCCATCCATCCATCCATCATAAACGTACTCCACACGGCTCCGGGGGTTAATAAAGGCCTTCTGAAGTGAAGCAATGCATTTGTGGAAGAAAAATATCCATATTTAACAATCTATAAAGTAAAATATCTAGCATAAAATATCCAGACCGCCTTCCATATTCAACTTACGAAGAAAGTGTAACGCCTCTCGCAGTTCAAAACACTTACGTCCTACGCCTTCTGTATTCAACTTACAAAAAAAGCGTAACTGACGTTGTGTCAGTTATGCTCTTTTCGTAAGTTGAATATGGAAGGTGGTCTGGCGGAAGCTAGATTTTACTTATATTTATGCACTTTCTTGAGCTTCATACTCGTTGATCCCGTTCACTGCCATTATAAAGCTTGGACGCGTCAGGATATTTATTAATATAACTCAGATTGTGTTCATCAGAAAGAAGAAAGTCATATACACTAGGATGGCTTGAGGGTGAGTAAAGCTTGGGGTGATGTTCATTTTAAAGTGAACTAATCCTTTAAAATGTGCCTCTTAAAATGAGTTGTCTGGATTCATTTAAAAACAAAAACCTTTCAGTTCTACCAGTTGAAAACACAAAACTATGACCAAACGCATAACTCATAGACATTCCTGTAGCTGAAACAGGAGAGAATGGCATGAACCAATTGAAAAGGTATACCTTGAATTCACTGTAAGTCACTTTGGATAAAGCATCTGCCAAATGCATAAATACCAGTACATATAACCAAAATAGAGCAAATCACAATTGTTGCAAAAAAAAAAAAAAAAAAAATCTAGAAAAAGTTTGGACACCTTCAAATCCTTAATCTGTCAACTGAGCTTTAACTGAGAATAGATGAGATACTAAACATCGCTAAACATTAAAACTAAGGCCTGTTTCCCATATTCATTTCAACACCCATACTAAGATTTTACAACATTCACACTGCACTAGTTGAGCATTTAAAGGAAGCTAGGCACCATAATATATGCATGTACACATAAAAACAACTAAATGCAAAACAATATGATTCAGTTGTTTAAAGCACAATGTTTGGCATGCACTCTTTTGTTTTTTTTACAACTCACGCCTGAAGCAAAAGTCGTGTCCTCTTTATTTACCACAAAGCAACACACAAACAGACACACACACTGGAGACCAAGCTGTTTGATGTCAGGATGTCGAGTGCTATCAGGCAGACAGATGTCAACTGCTTCACGCGCACTCCGCGCCTCAATGTTATCTCTCATTCAGACATGCGCCGGCCAGTGGCTAAACGAACCAGTCTCCACGGCAACAAGTGTTCCACCGATTTTTTAAGATGTCACGATATTGTTCCCAAAGCGAGAGACAGAAACACGAATACTTATATTTTGCATTAAATATGTGCATCTCATTGTTTAAAGTACTTGAGAAAAACTCCCAAAAAGAAAAGTCCTTAAACATTTGGAATTCAAATGACGTGTTTGCATTATATTTCACAAGTAAACCCACCTAAAGCTTGCATTCCCTCGTCGTCTTTGTCAAAGAATCGGATTCATTGAAACCAGACGTCTGACTAAACAAAAGCAAATGGAAATGTCTGGAAGTCACAGCGAGAAATCGCCAACACAAAAGACATGATTTCACAATGAAGACGACTCAGGATGGAGAACTTGATGGAAAATTGCCACAGATCTCTCTCTCTCTCTCTCTTTTTCTTTTACTGGTTGAGCAGGTTGATTGCATAGCTACCATTGCTATAGCAAACAGACATCACCATGTGACCAACAAGTTTCTATCGAACATTACTGTTATAACACACAAATTAAGACTTTTTCATGTATCCAAAATTATTTATTGACATCTCTAAATGTTGCTGAACTTCTATAGCCTTCAAAATACTCAAAGACGGGCCAACATAACCATTAACCATTAGCATGTAATTATTTTAAGAAACATGTTTTTAAAGAAAGAAAGAATGAAATGTATGTTTACGAGATTTAACAGACTTTAGCCTAAAAGTAAATGATTACTCAAGTGAAAAATATAGGACAAAAAAATGGCTAACCAAGTTTACCACAGTGGTCAGAAGCTTAGTTTGCTCCATACTTCACTTTCGCGTACGCGAGGGTCAGCGTACAGTGAGTGTGACGTGAAGTTCGTCATCAGAAGAGTACACACGTACTGTATGCGCACCACCGGATTTCTGTAACGTGCAGGTCGCACATGTGCATTTCACTTAATTTATTTTTTTTGCAGTAATTAGTTGCCAAAGTGCCCTGGGGCATTGATTCACAAGGTAGTCGAAGAAAACCTGCATAAACAGAACAGACCAGAACACATGCAAGCTACAGAGACAATGGAGGCCTACATAGATGAGAGATTATACAAAGAGGTTAGAAAGTACCCTCATTTGTACAACTTTAGCATGAAAAAATACAAAGATGTTTACATGGGTTGTAACTCGTGGTGAGAGATTGCTCAAAACTTCACATATGTACGAGTCAAATGAAGTATATTTTGCAAGGCTGTGCGTTCGACTGCAAGTATACTTTGGGCTTTAGAGCCATGTCCTAATGGTTAACACTGGTTGGTTCAAAGGCCTGTGGTGTGACATACCATGCTATCTAAAAACAACAACAGTAACAAAAAGTTTTGGTAATTCTTTTATGATTATTGTGGGAAGCAGGGTGGGGCTGAGATCCGTGGGAAGCAGGGTGGGGCCGAGATCCGTGGGAACGGAGCGAGGGCGGTGGCGCGAGTGTTAATGAGCATCACTTGCGAGCCACACCGGTTTTCAGTCCCACAGAGGAGCGCTGGGAGGATAAAAAGAGGAGCGACGACAGTGAAGGACTTTATGTGGTTGTTTTGTTTTACTTTATGCAGCAGTCATCCATGAGGGGCTGCCGCTTCACTTTCATTTTGTTTATATTTATTTTATTATTAAAATTACGTTTACTGTTCGCCGTTTCCCACCTCCTCCTTCCTTGAACTTTGTTACAATTACGCATCGATTTTATCAAGTAGTAATAACACTGATATAGTAAATATGAAATTATGATTATGAAATTATTAGTATAATATTAATGATTACATCATATTATTAAATGATATATTACAATGCAATGACATTTAATATACAATAATATTATGTATATATATATATATATATATACACACACACACACACACATATTCCATTAATAATGTTTTTTAAAATGGTGAAAAAGAAATGCTTACAATAATAGGACTGACAATTTACACTGTTCCGTATACATTTATTTAAATATGACTCTAAAATCTCAATGTTGATTAAAAAAAGTTCCATGGACAACCCATCTTCATATGACCTGGATGGGGCCTGCCAGAGCAAATAAACATAATTCTAGGCTGAAAAGCACACATACACGTTTGATAGCTGTGATATTCATCAGTCTGGCCTGTACCGGAGGCTTCAGACCCAAACAGATGCATTAATCACAGCAAGCAAACAGACGATCCAGCAGCCAGAGCTGACAGAGATAATGATTCCTCAGTAAGAACAGATCAGTCTGCATTAAGAGCTCTTAGCACTAACCTTTAGCACAGCGGACGATGAACTCGGACAAGTCAAATCTCAAATCACATATATTCACAATACACACTTTGCTGGTGAACGTATTTTTGAGTATGCAGTAAGAATGCAGCAGTGTTGGGACATATCACATCATAGCATCTCACTACATACATTATTACATCACTCTTACATTTAAGAGTCTGTCTGTCTGTCAGACCATCCATATGTTGTGTTCATGGGTAGAATTATATTGGGACTACAATGAAAAGGAAGCCTAAACTGTTGTGTAATGACGTAAGGTATGGGAGAACGGAAGTGAAGAGTAAAGCAAAATGGATGAAGTTCACTACTCCTGTCATGTGTGCTTCATTGTTAATAACTCCTGACAGACACCACAAATTGGTGACGAGGATAAGGATTTTTTTCGCTATCGTTGGTCACGAAGATGGCTGTTGCTAATGTTCCTTTCCCAAGTTTTTGCCTGCTTGCCCTGGTGAGCCTGCTATGCCGTTCAGCATTAATATAGAGAGAAAGAGCAGTCGACTTGTTATCCGAGAGCAGCACATACGTAATGACAGCTAAATAAGATTCATCTTTTATTATAATCTCAGTCTTAATTTATTCATCATGTTAGATTTAATTTGGTATGGTTTTATACTTGGAAGTGTTGCGTTCATTATGCGCACACCTGTACATGTCTCTGAAGCAGATTTCTGAGAGCTTCATTAAGCAAGACGAGAGGGGAAAAAGGCACAAACAAAAAACAAAACACATTTGCATTGAATTAGCATGGACTGAACATGATGCTAATTATACCTGCGTATGGATATTAGATAGATAGATAGATAGATAGATAGATAGATAGACAGACAGACAGACAGACAGACAGACAGACAGACAGATATATAGATAGATAGATAGATCTATCTGGGGCAGTCGTGGCCTAATGGATAGAGAGTCGGACTTGTAACCCAAAGGTCATGGGTTCGAGTCTCAGGTCCGGCAGGGATTGTCGGTGAGGGGAGTGAATGTCCAGCGCTCTCCCCACCCTCAATACCACGACTGAGGTGAGACCCTTGAGCAAGGCACCGTACCCCCAACTGCTCCCCGGGCGCCGCAGCAATGGCTGCCCACTGCTCCGGGTGTGTGTTCACGGTGTGTGTGTTCACTGCTGTGTGTGTGCACTTGGATGGGTTAAATGCAGAGCACAAATTCCGAGTATGGGTCATCATACTTGGTCACATGTCACTTCACTTTTTTCACACTTCACTAGATAGATAGATAGATAGATAGATAGATAGATAGATAGATAGATAGATAGATAGATAGATAGATAGATAGATAGATAGATAGATAGATAGATAAATTTACACTTCTAAGTGGGCTAAACAAACAAAATGTAGGGCAAGACTGATTGGATGTTGAAAAGTGTCTCTAAACAACAGGGGCTGAAAAATAAGAGGGCTTGATTTCATGTTGATTTTAAACTGGTGTACAAACAGAGTTTGTGTTGATGTGGAAAAGACACACCTGAGACCAGGATGGAGACATAATATGTCTGTCCTTCCAGTTCTCTCGCTCTAAACGACCTTAAATCAGTCACTTTTCCTCTTGTCTCTTTCTCTCAGTCCGATCTCTAAACCTAAAAGCTTCCATTTTTCTTTAGCCAAGCATTTAGCCCCTGATCACCAGTCCAGAGCCTCAGAACCCTGCCGAGACAGACAAACATCAATCACGCCACAATCCCTTTGTCTTTCCGTTGTGAAGGTTTGTTCACGTGACCGCACTGGTGTGTGTGTGCTTGTCGTCTCACATGCATTGCGTGTATAGAGCAGATGGCCATGTTCATCAAAAGACACGCTACATTCTGCCATGCCACCAGCGACCGGCCAGTCACACGCAAGGGGTTCAATGATTGGCCAATCACAGTCTGGACGTCCGTGGAGCCATCAGCAGACCTTTTACAGCTTGAACAAGAGCCATTTCACACCACATGACAGAGTGAATGGTCCTGCGGGAGCAGATCATATGGAGCCGATTTTAGTATTACTCAGTGAGGCGGGAAGAACTTTGACCCTGAAGAAGAAACACAGCCAAAAGCTCTGATAGCAGAGAGATACAGACCTTCTGCTTAACACAGTCGCTCTGTTACCAAGCTAGTGGGCATTTTCGATGTCTACTGCCAACCTAGGTGACTCACTAGGCCTTGTACTCAGCAACATGACTGAAAGGGTACCTCAAGAGTGATGTATTCTAAATTATAGATAGGTAATCGCAATTAATACAAAAGAGAACCAACCAACGCAAATAGTTGAAAGTGACATGTGAAGGTCAAGTATAGTAACCTATACATGGAATTTGTCCTCTGCGTTTAACCCATCCAAGATAGTGCACACGCATTAAGGCCGTGTGTCCACCAAAGCATTTTTAGGCATTGGCCAACCACTGCACATCAAAAATTACTAATACTATAAATAAATACCTACCTACATACATAAAAGTATTACAATTATTCAGTGTCCTTGCTCTCAATGACACTACACTCAAGAATCAAAATCAAAATAAAACAAAAATTATTTAAAAACAAATGTATAAAATCAAACAATCTGTATGGAAAAAACAAGAACAAGAACACAGCACTTAATAGATGTAGCTGCATTCAAAATGCTGAATGTTTTTGTCTTATTGGAGATTTAATTACATTAAAAAGTATTATTTTCATTTCACCTATTGCTGCCTGGCACAGAAATTAAAATTCACCCCTGGAATCTTCCTGCAATTACAAATAAATAAATAAATACATATTATTAAAATATTAATTCATTATTATTAGACTCATCACACTTGACCAATTAGGGTCAAAAGTCAAGCTGTCAATCTCCGCCCACTCCATCCGATTATTCAAAACGTATGGTACATACTCAACAGTGTTCTACACAACATTCTCAACGAACACCCGGCACAACAAATAACAGATTGTCAACACTGAAAACATTAATAAACCTTATGGATGATTCCAATGAAATGTGTGGCTAGACATTAGCATTAATATTTCAAAGGGAGAAATTATTCTAATCATTCGCTGAAAAGCTCAGTACATTTGTTTTGCCATCAAATATTCAAGAAGCTAAATGTAGTGGTTGACATCCTCATGGAGAAAACAGCAATAAAACGTGGAAGAACATAACCTACAGGCACAGATCAATACGCCGGTGTTCTGCACAAAAGATTACGCTTCATAAAAAGGCCTGACATTCAATAGTCATCAGTGACACAAAGCACAATTTCTCACCGGTTTTGTTTGTGATTGTGTGTTTGACAGGCCACATGCAGTATGTTGTCATGTATTTGCCGTTTGAGGCATCTGCTAATGTCAGTCTAATGCCTACTATCGTTATTTATTTATTGCTACACAACTAGGGTTGGTTAAATCTGTTTGTGTGACTGCAATAAAACGAGACCATGAGCTAAAAGACACATCAAGTGTGGGACTCAAACCTACAACTTTGAGGTTAAGAGTCTCTCAGGGAGCTTTCACACTGGCAGTTTAGTTTGAAACAGAGTATGGTTCGCATAAAAAAAAAAAAGATCATTTGAAAGCTGTAATGCAGAATCACACTTTGAATCAGAATCACGACTCAGAATCTCAGTCGAGATTCCGGTTTGTTCTTGTGTGTCATTCACGTTGGGTTGAGCTTCTGCTTATGTTCACTGATCAATGTTTACAAGTGAATAAAGGCCTAAATTAAATCTATTCATCATAAGAAGCGATCGAGTCTCTTCAGAAAATTTGGACTAAACTGCTCGATTCATATGGATTAGTTTTCCGATCTCTTTATGAACTTTTTGAAGCGTCAAAGTGGTCATTACAAAGGCAGTCAATGAAGAGACAGAAATATTTCAGATTTCATCAAAAAGATCTTCATTTGTGTTCCGAAAGCCTTACGAGTTTGGAACGATATGAGGGTGAGTAATTAATGACAGAATTTTCATTTTGAGTGAACTAACCCTTTAACCTTTGTGTGCAAGGAGGCTGTTATTTAGTGAAGCAAAGATCCCCTTGGCTGTGACTGCATGTGTGTGTGTGCCGATGTGTTGATTTGATCGATCGGGCTGCACACAGTGATTATCTCACCTGCTGAATTCAATTAAAAACTCACACACACTCACAGAACAGCCACTCCTAACTGTGTGTAACGCAGCGATTGGAGATGGAATGGACAAAATCCAAACTACACATACATCTGACGACTATTAATAGAAGTGCATTAGTCTGTCATTTACAGTCAATAAAACCCAGAGCCATTAACTCGCAACATGACGGCAATAATCAAAAAGCCCTACGGACTGAAAAGCCATGATTTATTGAAGAATAAATGAGATTCTGTGGTCTGATGGGTTTGCAGGAGAAAAGCATTTCCTGCGAAAACAGAAACAAGATCTGCTGAAGTGGAGCAGCAAGACATTGGCTGCGTCCGAAAGCTTCTGACTTGTTGCCCCGCTGCCCTTTCAGGAAATGACTTTGCAGGTAGTGTTTGTGCATGAAGGCACCTCACGAAACTGATTTCGGACAGACTTCTGAGGCACCGTAACGTTTTAATGATCTACAACAAAATAGAGGGAGCTTTGGTGATAAGCAAGTGAACATTTGATTACTAAAATTCTCTCGCTAGAAACGACATCAAAAGTGGAAAAAGTTGGTAAAAAAAAAAAAAAAAGTACATTTCCACACAACATGACCACCGACTTTAACTTTCAGACGCCATATTTATTTTAGTATCTCAACTGCTGAAACTGTAATGGAACGCACATGATTGTGGGATATCAAAGGCAGCGAAGGATAAAACTATGCTGCCTTCAAAAATCAATTAGATGAAGGTATCTCTGGAGACAGAATGTGACACAATCACTGGATTCATTGCCAACAAGTGTCTTGTTGCCTTCCTACCTCTGTATCCTGCATGCAGAGGCAGCATTTTTCAGCTTTTGGATGCAGTGATAGTTTTGTAGGACTCCGTGTCTTATGTAGGCAGCAGAGAGCTAGTTAGATTTTCAGTCAATCATTTGACACATGAAAACCTCTATGTATTTGGCCACATTTACACTGTAGGTCTTGATGCTCGCAAAAATTCATCTATCCATTAAAAAAAATAATCTATATGGCTCCAGGGGGTTAAATAAAGGCCTTCTGAAGTGACGCTATGTGTTTTTGTTAGAAAAATATCCATATTTAAAACTTTAAGACGACGTCTCTCGCGATTCAAACTAATAGGGCTGGGCAACAAACTCAAGCTCCTCTTCTCTTATATCGAAATCCTCTGACATTTGTCTTTAAAAAATATAGTTTTAGACTTCTAATTCGTGACTGGTGTTTTGATTTGCTCTATCCTCTGCACTTCTGTGTTTGTCGTTATGTCATGCGTCGGGTCAGGGGTTACTCTTACGCCGCAAATCAATACGTAAGGCCATCTGCCCGGAAGCTATAACTTTATAGTTAAAGTTTTAAATATGGATATTTTTCTTACAAAAACCCATCCCGTCACTTCAGAAGGCCTTTATTATCCCCCTGGAGCCGTATGGATTACATTTATGATGGATGGATGCAGTTTTTGGCTTCAAAATGTGCCCCCAAAAGGTTGGAGGAGCAAGGATATTTTTTACCCTCAATGGTACGGTGTTGCCTCCAGGCAACATGGACTATTTTAGTTTGTTTTTAATAAAATAAGGCACCAATTGATTGATCAAACGTATCTCAGGACAGAATAACTCAAATACTAATCAATACAAGTGCAAAAAAGACCATAACATGACCAACAGGGATCCATTTTGTGTCCTTTTTCAGCACATGTGGACGTCATATGACTCCATATTTTCTTCAATGAAAAGTGCTTTTTTCACTTGTTTGTATCCATTTAATCACCAACAAAAAATTTGAGTCACCTTCACTGGCAAGTAAAGAAGTATTTTTAAGAACTTTACATTATATATCATCAAATGATTTAGAGAAAATAACAAAAAACTGTGTGTTGCCTCAAGGAAACATTGTACCATAATGGAATCGCATAAGGCCATACAGGCATAATAGGTTTGAATGCAAATGTATTGCATTTGTAAGGTAAAGAGTTAGAATTATCTAAATATATTTGCATTTTCACATGATTTTGTAATGCACTTATAAGAATACTAATTCACATATTATATCTGCATATATTATGATCTGCACATTTTCTATAGCACTTCAAAAAGGTATAAAACACAGGTAGCACAGCCAGTTGATGAGGGTGAGGATGAGGAGTTAATGAGGGGTCATACTGTGATGAGGAAGATGAAATCATAGTGACAATCTGTCAGGGAGAGAGTGAGGGTGAAAGAGAAGATGGAGATGAGGATGAATATGGATATGATAACTTGATATAATAACATAATAATATGATGGTTTGGCAATATTTGTGTTCCACTATGGTACAATGTTGCCTGAGGGCAACAGCTGGATATAAAATGTTACTTTTTATTTAAAATAAAACTTTTAATACATTAAAAACTAGATAAATTTGTTTGCTCAAGTGTCTAATTAAAGACATTGATGTTTTCAATAAATATATTTCTTTTTCCTACATGAAAATGCCAAATGTTAAAATTTTTCCATTGTGGTACAATGTTGCCTCGAGGCAACAAACTTATAAAAAATAAATAAATTAAAAATTTATGAAAATGTTTATTGATATTGTTAAAGTGTCCAATTTTAAGCATGAAAAACAACACAAATTATTTTTTCCACATTGATATCATATTGCGTACCATAGAGGGTTAAATATATCTCAGATTGTGTTAGTCTGAAAGAATATAGTCATATACTGTAGGATGGCTTGAGAGTGAGTAAATCATGGGATAATTTTCATTTTTGGGTAAACTAACTCTTTAAGGTGGAGAAGAAAAAAAAAAAAGAGTAGATGATCGCTGCTGTAATCGCTGTGGTTGGTGTCCACCAGAGTTGACGTCATTCGCCACCGTCGCTTTTTCAATGGCTTGCATTTACAGGGGAATATAATAAAATAATATCCAATCTGTCTGCTAACATAGCAGACGCAAATGCCCGTATCTGATTAATCTCAGAATTATTTCCACATATGAATGAGGCCTGAAACCAATCTGAGAATATCAGAATCAATGTGCTTTTTTCTTGCTTACATGTTCGTGGGTTATATCCAATCTGTGCCACATGGGAGGGAAAGAAAATTGGAACTGGGTCATTTCGAACCATGTAGTGTAAATGTGGCCTTTGAGAACCTGTTGATGGGCGGCGTTGGTGTACCACCCAGGATGAAGGGGTGAACCCACAGACTATCTAAATTAAGAACAACTGATCTTATGCGCCCTCCACCAGTCGCTGATATCAGAACTGCTGATCGATCCAGCCGTCCAACCATTAACAACGAAAGAGAGCAAGAACGGAGCAGATAATAGACCCCCGGGTGCAGACAGGTGGATTTAATTATGGTATGTAATCAATGCAGGGCGATATTTCAGCCGCTCAGAGTGATCAACAACCGTCTCGTACGATCACATGATCTGTCAGCCCGGTATCGTCGCCGTCTTCCAGCTGGCTTGCATGCCTGCAGCAGAGTTTTCATTAATATTTCAATAATTAATTTAGAAATAAACAAATCAAACTATCCAATCAAACTGTAGCTGGTGGAAGCATTCTGAAAGTACAGCTCAATCTGTTCCTAAAGAAAACAAGACCCGACTGAGCGTCTCCGTCTGAGTAGAGTGACTCCTGCTGAGGTAACAGGTATTATCTAATGAGGCCAATTACTCTCATTAAATCTCTGATTAACTAAATAACATTTACTCACAGCAGCTGAGTCGAGCTCTGCAAAGTCTGGTGAACTGAAAACCAGACATGCGCTGATCATTTCAGGCTGATGATTTAAAGGTGCAGTAAGCGATTTCTGAGAAAAGCTGTTAAAAGTGGATCGGACCGAGCAAAGCAACATACTTGTAGTGTGAGCAAGATTTGCTTTATTTTTTGAAAAGCATTACTTTGCTTCTTGTCAGCTATGAAAAGAGACATCCACTCATTGCGTGTTCATGCATTTTGGAGCGGAGAAATGAAGAGAATGGTGTGTTTGTGTTGGGTTGATTTAGAATATCAACAATGTTTCTCAGAAATCACTTACTGCACCTTTAAGTTAATTTAGTGCAAATTAATATACTATATACTATATAATTCAGGGGACCTGTTACCACAACTTAAATAAATGCAAGTTTGCAAGTTAAAAACTTAAATTTACTGTTTTAATTAGTTGCAAACATTAATTTGTAGAGTTCTGTTGACATAATAATGTTGATCATTACATCAACTTAATATTGTCTGTAGTTTAACTCAAATACCTGCATTAATTGACTTTAAAAAAAATAATAAATAAATAAAAATTGTAGTAACTTAATGAAATTGTCTTGATAACTTCGGAAATTAGGCAGTGGATTTCTAGTTCCCAGCATGCTTTGCATAGGACTGGATGAGGAGAATAAATGTTGAAATTAAGTGTTAATTTATGTGTGTTTTTTAGAGAATGGAAAGGCCTGTTAGTGTTTAATGCTGTTATATTTGACATTTCAAAGAGTTTTTGTAATGTTGAAGTTTTTGTGGTTACCACTGTGCTGAAGAGCACAGTGTTTACCTTCATATACATGAAGGTAAACACTACATTGACTCTATAAGCACTGACTGTGCTAATGCCAGTGACAAGTAACATCTTATTTATTCATTAAATATACATGTTAAATAAGTTATGTTAACATGTGCTATGATAGCTGTTGATTTGAACTGAAATAGATAAGATTAGGAATTGGTTCCACAGCTACAACTCTGGTAGTTGGAGCAACTTAATTTGTTTGAGTAATCAACTTAAAAATGTGTTTATGCTACAAATTATTAAGTTCCTCTACTCAATGTAGCTTGTGAGTTGGATGTAAATTTACTCAAAGTTGTCATAAATATCAGTTGAGCGTTATCAGACAGTGATAAAAAAAATCAGTATTGGTTACAAACTGGTCAATCTCAATTCTCCTTAAAAAGCTGTTCAAAACATAACCCTAAGTATTATCAACAGTAATAGCGATGCTAGCCTTAGAAGCCAAACACTTCTTGTATCAATAGTTAATCATGAGAAAGAGGGACAGAGAGTGATTTCTGAGGACTTAAAGATGCCTGTAAGATGTGCAACCACACAGAGAATGAAAGAGCGGCAGTGAAAGGCAGTGGGAGGTTGGTAAGAGGTTTTCAAGAGGCTGGTCTTACAGCGTCAGATGCCCAGGCTGACAGATGGCAGAGCGGCCTGGCTCTAGCATGCACACAGGGGAAAGTCATGTGTACACGGCCCTCACAGCCTGATCTTTCAATTCAGCTCTACAACTTCCAGCTGGTGGCCTCAATGCTACCCCTGTCCCAGAATTCCTTCTTCTGCTGACTCAACAGCCATGCTAATGAAGCTTTCCCTGATTGTCGAAGTTTGTTTCCACTGACTCTAATTATGCCTGGAAAGTGTCACTGGAAAAATGCTATAAAAACCCAGCGCTGGCTATTTTCAGCTTCTC
This sequence comes from Anabarilius grahami, assembly GCA_003731715.1. Taxonomy (NCBI): domain Eukaryota; kingdom Metazoa; phylum Chordata; class Actinopteri; order Cypriniformes; family Xenocyprididae; genus Anabarilius; species Anabarilius grahami. Next base: position 2,288,349 of record RJVU01042532.1, read on the forward strand.
TGTGAGTGGGTTGATCATTAGCATGCCATGCTAAGGCGTTGAAGATGTGACTATGATGTCTCGCTGCCCTAGCACGTGCCCTATCATGGTGCATAAATCAGGGGAGGAGGCATCTGGAGCCGCCCGTCACTTTGATGGATGGGTGCTGTGGGCGGAGCCCAGACTGATTTATCTGCTTGTTTTCCAGCACTGTTACCCAGGAAGCGTCCATCATAACAGAGCGAGAGCAAAGTGGTTGAACGACTATTTCTGGAGCCTTTCTGTCGCCTTGGAGTCTGATTTAGAGATGAATCTCTGATACAGCAGCGGTAGAGGGCTGGATGTGTTAAGCACATGGTGATGAGGTGTCTCAACCCCTGAAAGACACTTACACTGCTGACAAAAAGGGAGGACAAGTATTTCAAAAAGTTGTCTTCTGACAGAGAAACAGCCCCACTTGGTGTAAATTCTGTATGCTAATGCACAGTGCTTTTGTAGCAGCATTTTAGTGCACTAAAAACCAGCATCCATTCAAAGTCATCCCTGCTGTAGCTATAAGATATATGATTCACTCTTCTATATTGAGGCTAAACACGTCAGAAGTATTGCACGTCAAGCCGAGAGAAAGAAACACCAGAAATAATGACTCAGACAGGATAATTCACAGTAAACGATTTGTTTGTATACCATGATGATGCAAGAATATTACTGAGTTTTAAACATTCATAATTCATAGGTTCTGTTCCAAAACCTATTGAGCTGGCTTGCTGCCTACAGTATACATAAGCAGCTGTCTTCTAAGCAGCGTATAACCATTATGGAAACTTAAGACTAATCTGAACACTGTACATAAACAACACTTTTCATCTGAGATTTTGACACTAAAAAGTACATATAAACAAATACTGAATTATATATTCACCTTTAAGCTTTTACCTTTACCTTTATATAACCTATATAACTTTACCTTTACATTAGAAGCATTTTTTTTCCCACTGAGGTTTATTGCAGTGCACCCTGGGATACTGTTTTAGGTGTTGTTTCCTTTGAATTTGGCCAAAGAAGTTATCTTAGAGGGCAGTATAATTTTATTCACCTTTTGGACCAGCTTTCACATCATGTGTGAGATTCTGATGCCTAAAAGTACTGTCGACTAGGTAGGCAGCACACTAGGTTTTGGATTGGAACAATACAAAGCTAAAATAATGGGTGCTACACATGTCAAAATACAGTTATGTCATAATCCCCAAATGAGGACTGTTTAAGATATCACTATTATTGACAGGAGCAATATTTATTAAAAAATGTGCATAAATTTAACTTGCAAAATGAATAAATCAAATTCACACACTCTAAAATCGTTCAGGTGTTAAAGGTTTTATACAAGAGTTTTCAACATTTATAATTCATAGAGAGCTTTTTAAATAATTTATGATGCACGTGTCTTATATAAATATGGCTGATGATGTTATAATACTTAAGTATTTAATCAAAACAAAACAGACAAAATCAGATTTAATTCTCAAGACAAATGCAACATCTGAATCAATCTCTGCCTGCTCGTGTGTTTCTCTGGTTCTTTGTATCTTTCTCTTTCTCTCACTCTCTAATCCTCGTATTAAAACGCTTTGTTTTTTCTTTCGCATTCTAAATGAAACAGCCTCTCCATTGATTTCCTAGGAGGAAACAACAGTCTCCCCTGAGGCTGCTTTTTCATCCTTAAAAGACAAATTACCTGACATTTCTAAACTTAACACAGTTGTGTGTGTGGTTTACAGGCCTCTGGTATCATTCTTATTTGTTTAAGCCTTAATGTGCTTTTTAAGTGTGTATATCCTTGTGTGTGTGTCCTCAACACACCCTGAAATCACAGATGAGAACACTCTGAACTTATTCTGATAACTAGATGTTCATTCATTAATTTCCTTCCGATAATATTTTGAATAAAATTTACTTATTCTGTAATTCAACAGTTTGTTTCCAGTCTGTCCAGATAAAAAAAAAAGGCTAATTTAAAAACCATTATGCTTACATTACAACTACTAGCTCATTAACATATGATCCACCCACATTTACATATTCACCTATTCAATATTCAGCAACTTCAATGCTAGTAGTTTGTCGATGCTGGCCAATCGCAACAGAGGTCATTTACATACAGAAATCTTAAAGGTTCTAGAGTGCGGCAAACATAGATTGAATTAGTTTCTTTTTCCACTAAGGTCAACTGCCAGAGAAAATCTGCTTGTTTGACCTCTGATCTGTGTGATTAGTGGACATTGACACACGTCACAAGAGCATTCTCGAGAGATCTCAACGGTCCAGCTCCTAAATGCGAACCTCTTCTCACTGTAAACACAAGCGCAGCTGACGGACTTGGAGTCAAAGTACTGTAAACAGTAAAATCTCTGCCCGGAGGAGGTTTAACATCCATTTGTTTGGATCTATAATAACTGTAAAGCTTTTAAACTACCGTTTCCACAGATCAATAGTATCATCACTGGAGCCTGCCACATACTTAAGGCCATGATTGCACTGTTTAAAGCTGTTAGTGAGGCGGAGAGAGATTGATGATGCCTTGTCTGAACATCAGACCACACACCCATGAACCGCCCACTGGCCGCCTCATGCATGTACAGTACAACAGCCCACTTTTTCAGCATCCTTAGCTCCGGAACTACTTTTTCCCCCATTAATTAATTTTCTCCATAGGGATTTCAAACAACACTTTAATAAACAACACAAAACCATTAACCAT
>RJVU01042532.1:2291167-2311797 GCA_003731715.1 Anabarilius grahami
TATATATATATATATATGTATGTGTGTGTGTGTGTGTACATATATATATATACACATCTATCTATCTCCGCTTGTTAAGTAGTGACATAAGGAATGCCGTTTCCGGGTCCAAGCCTCGACTCGTTTCACTTGAGAATGCCATCTCGACGGCCGTTTATGAGTGCTATTTGTTCATAATAAACATTTATAAAAAAAAGCCAGTGTTGAGCAGAAAACAGGTGGCTAAAATGCATCTTTACGCACAACTGCCAGCCTGCACAACTGAAGCTGCTGGTGTCTCTGGAGTCTCAAGAAGCTCTCCATGCAGGCTGGCAGTTGTGCGTAAAGATGCATTTTAGCCACNGACTTCCCGGGGGGATGGGGACAGACCCCAGAGTGAGCTTAAAACTATTGGTTAACTAACCAATAATTGTGTCTGATTTGCCTCAGTCATTACACCACCATTAACCAAACCTCACAAAGAGAAACATTTACAATGGGTTTAGAAATTCATTTTCAAACAGTTTTATTGCTTTGGTGTTTTTTTGCAGCATGGGATAGTGCATAGTGCATTGTACAATAGTGCATTGTACTATGCACTATCCTCCTTTTTATACCATAGCTGAAAATGGCCAGTTATGAACTCCACATATCTTGCAAAAGTCATTTAAATACCCTCCATCTCACTTCCCAATATTCCAGTCCAAATCATCACCCGCCAGCTCCTTGCTGACGTCGCAGTCTTGTTGGAACGTGGTGGCCATTCACCAACCATTCAGAAATCCATCCATTTAGACCATCCATTGTAGTACGGCATTCGTCAGTGAATAAAATTATTTAAAAATGAGTCTTGATGTATTTCTATACCCACTGTAAATGTTTCTCTTTGTGAGGTTTGGTTTGGCTGAAATGCATCTTTACGCACAACTGCCAGCCTGCATTGAGAGCTTCTTGAGACTCCAGAGACACCAGAAGCTTCAAATACCTGTTTTCTGCTTAACACTGGCTTTTTTTATAGCTGCCCTTTTAAAACAATTCATTTTTTTGACAGGAACCTTCATTAAGAAGCCTTTCTCTGACCGAGTTCTGCTGTGCTCTAAATCACTCACAAATCTTATGATAATTCGATAATCTCCATTCAGTTTCACACAATATTAGTTGTTTTCATGCCTTTTGCACAACATTGCACCATTTCATGCTTTTCGTCTTCAGAAAGATCTTTCTTCCCCCCCATATTGCATGAGAACTGTGACTTGCTTAATAATGTGGAACAACCTCTAAGTAGGGTTTCCATAGATCTGGCAAATTATTTTGTCTGAGATTGATACCAGTTATCTTAGAAAAACTAAAATCTGAATGTTTATTGTACTGAAATCTTACTGATATGTCACTTGCATAATAATTTGGAACGCAGTGTACAATAAGCTAGTCTACAAGATTTCAGAGTTTTGTTTGTTTTTTTAATGCCATGCCTGTAGTTTCTTTGGCTATTTTTCATGGCAAAAACCATACGTGAGTCATTCAAGTTCAACATATAAACTAAATACTAGATGCCAGGGATCATCAAAATTCCGTGAATGCAACAGTCAAACACACAATAATGAGCATGACTGTTCCATCAGAGATGTGGAATAGAAAAGGAATGATGGCACTCGCACACTTACAGGAAGAGTATCAGGAAGTGTCAGGTGTGTTTAAACGTGTGGGTCAAACAGGTGACCGATTCACACATCATGCTTGACCAGGCCCTGGAGCCCTTCTGAAGTCAGAGGGGCCGCCCAGTGGGTGAGAGATGATACATTTGATTGGTGCTGACAGCTGTCCGTCACTCACAGGGTGCCGGGTTAACGCAGGAGAAGTGTAGGGAGGAGGGAACGTCAAGTGCTCCACGGTGAGTATGACTGTTGCTATGTGACAAGAGCTCATTTCAGCTTTTCAGCAAGTGCTGAATCTTATTTTTAGAAAGAAGACACACACACACACACACACACACACACACACACAGAGTACATAGAGCTATTTCTCTGTCTTCATCTGTATTCAAATTGGAAAAGCCACAGACTACACATGCCAAAATGAGTTTTTGGACATATTCAGTTTATATTCATGTTTGTGGATGAACTAATACATTTTCTCTGTTGTCAATGCACGCATTTCTGTCATTATTTCTCCAGTTTTAAACTTCAATATTTAACTCATCCTGCACCTGCAACCACATAGAAACACCCTGACAACTGCAAAACAAAATGCTAAAAACCTAAAACCTAAAAACACCCTAAAAAAAACAAAAAACTAAACAAAACAGCAACAGTAAAGCAACATGCTCAAAACCTAAAACCCACCCTGAACACCTTAACAACTGCGTAGCAACAAACTTGCATCCACCCAGAATACTACAGCAACTGAAAACAAAAAAACAAACATAAAATCAACTTTAGTAACTGCATAGCAACACCATGGTAATCACCTACAAAAGCAGGTAAAAAAATAAAATCAACTCTGCACACATTAGCACCTACACAGCAACTCCCTGGCAACCACCTACAACACTACAGCAACAACAGACACAAGTTAAAAGCGTAAAATCAACTCTACACACTTTAGCAACTGCATAGCAACACCCTGGTAGCCACCTACAAAAGCAGGTAAAAATGTAAAATCAACTCTAAAGCCCTTATCAACTGCATAGCAACACCCTGGCAACCACTTACAACACTATAGCAACCACAAAGACAAGTTAAAAATGTAAAATAAACTAAACTCTAAACTCTTTAGCAACTGCATAGCAAAACCCTGGTAACCACCTACAAAAGCAGGTAAAAATATAAAATCAACTCCGAACACCTTAGCAACCACATAGCAACACCATGGCAACCACTTACAACACTACAGCAACCGCAAAGACACAAGTTAAAATTATAAAATCAACTCTAAATGCTTTTGCAACTGCATAGCAACACCATGGTAACCACCTACAACACTTCAGCATCCGCAAAGCAACAGATAAAAATGTAAAATCAGTAAAATCCCTCTTGAAAACCTTAGCAACTGCAAAGCAACACCCCGGCAACCACCCAAAATACCTTAGCATTGTGGATGTGACTTGCATGAGTAAGCACCACTCACAATCACAGAAGTGTGTGTGTGTGTGTGTGTGTGTGTTTGTTTAGGTTGTCTAATTAACTGAGTCCGTGACTCTCTACAGGGGGCAGATCCTTGCAGAGTCAACACACACAGCATAATCAATGCTGTCCTTTACATATGGCAGGAGAAACACTGAGATCGACTCACAAAGAGTGTGTGCAGATATCTGCTCATGATTTATAGTCAAGTTTAGGGACATGAATGATGTGCTACTGAAGTTTTTCTGAAAAGCTAACTAGATAGAAAGAACATCACATAGTTGGGACAGACAGATAGATAGACAGACAGACAGACAGACAGACAGACAGACAGACAGACAGACAGACAGACAGACAGATAGACAGATAGACAGATAGACAGATAGATAGATAGATAGATAGATAGATAGATAGATAGATAGATAGATAGATAGATAGATAGATGTTCATGTTTTCCCCTCTATACATCCCTACTGTCAAGACTCTCATCCTCACCGGTGGGACTGATAAATATTTCAATAATAGTTTGCTCCTTTGTTCACATGCGACCGCTCCACTCCATTAGCGCCCTGCCATCTTGAGTCTTAGTAAATGCTCATCTTTCCATTTGATGGAAGCCCTACATTCCAGATGTGTACAGATGATAGCTCTTCACTCCAGCTATGTAAATTAAATTACGTCGCTGGCTTCCATCTTTCAGTCTCCTGCGTTTTCTAGTGCTCTCCATCTTATTGGTGGATTCTTTTCACATGAACAAGATTTATATGATAAAACAGCACATATCTCCACTCAGCAAATTTGACATCAGTCTTCTTAGCACTTCCTCACATTCACCTTAAGTTGCTTAACAGGAATAGCAGCTAAGCATATTTCACCCCCCCCAAAAAAAAACACAGAGGACGGACAGTCTCTCAGACGGTCTTCTGCTCTGATTGAGTGTCTTGTCCTGTTTTAAGTGGCACGGCTAATTACAATGAAATCAAATTTGAGAACCGCCAGCTGGGTTCACACTCTCCTGTCAGTCATTTGGGAAGATTATTACGATGACAATAATTATTTTATGCACGTTTAATCCCCGCCCTTATTTCTCTCCTCTACCTCATCACTCCATCTTTGTTCTCTTGCCCAGACCCATTCATTATGGTTTTGGTGGATAATAAAGGGTCATTCTAGCATTTGGGAGCCAGACTCATCATTTGTCTCTGGTAATTTGCTTGGGCAGTTAATAATGGAGGAATAAAAGAAAAGAAACTTGTAAGTCTGACAAGACACAACAGTCTCACCACAGATAAACCATTAAACGCTCATGTTGTATAACGCTCTTGTTATTTTCGATCCAAAAGACCTGAGCTCAAATAAACAGCCTAGAGGAGCACTGAGGAGCAACAGTTTTTTTTCCCCAAACATCAAAACAGAATCAACTCTGCATCTGTTGATGTGAATGTTTTAAGATTTCCCTCTACATGCATTAATAACACAAGGTAAAACGGTCTCAACACTGTCTGAATCTCAATCCTATTTACTATTACTATTTATATACTACCCAAAACTATTTTCCAGTGACTGCATTTGCAAAGACCAAATTCTAAACAAATCACATTTAAAGGCAGGAACACACCAAGCCAACGGTCGGCCGTCGGGCAGTTTTTGTTCGTCGGCCGACTAAGTTTTCTCAGTGTGTTCCGCATCGTCGGCTGAAGTTGGTCCTCGACTGCTTTTTTCCGGCAGCTTCGACATGTTGAATCGGCGTCGGAGCTCGTCGGTCCGTCTGGCCATCTGATCATTCTGATTGGCTGTTCAGCTACTGCCACCTGCTGGTACGGAAAGGCATTTCATCTTACGCAGGTGCAGAACGGATGTTACTTGGCCGTCGGCTGTCGAGCGTTGATTTGTTGTGTCAGGGCAACTTCGGACCCAGCCAACCCCGCAGTCTGCTTTCGTCGCCACTAGTTCGTCGACGTCGGCTTGGTGTGTTCCTGCCTATAGAGCATAACTAGAAAAATGTATATTCACTATAAAATCTTTCATGACTTTCCCAGGCCTGAACATTTTGAAATTCCCTGATATTTTAATGTTCGTCCAATAAACGTACTTCTATCACCATTGAAATACTAAGCAGAAGCATGCAAAGTGGAATTTAGTTTCTAGAGAAGTACAACTCTAGGAAGGGTATTGGTTGACTAAAATACCGTGTGGTTCTTCCATTACGTTGGTTGCTTTCTGGTTTATAAGCTTTAATCACCACCTGCTGAGAGCAAATAAGACAGAGAGGCCTCCGCAGCTTAATTATCATGTACGTACGTCTGCGCAGACGGCCTAATGGTTTCACAAACCAGTGAGCAGAAACCCTTTCACTCAAAAGACCTGCTGACCAGACGTGCAATAACACTATCTGCCTCACACGGGGGAAAGAGTCAAACAATGGGAGAGTACGAACCTATTGTTACATCACAATGGCTGAAGGATTGCAGGGATGATGATTGGACGAGACATGTCACTGTTGTTGATTATCAGACAGAGAAATGTAATAACAGCACCTCATTTAAAAGCATCATGGAACTAGCTGTACTGAATTTTAATCCTGCAGCTCAAAAGAGCTTGTTTAGGAATTGTACAGCGTGACAAAAATGTGATAATTCTGTGCTGCGACAACACAATAGCGCAACAAGGATCAAATGCGTCTGCATTGTGTTGAGCCAGATTAGCCGTTCCCCTCAAGCACTCACACATCTAATGCTTTTCACTAGTTATTATTAACATTATAAAGCATACACAAAGTTGCTGGTAACATCTAATTTATGTCAAAACCACAAGAGGATGCAGACAATGCAGTACTGCAGTTAGATACAACTACCACAGAGAAAAAGCATATTGTCTTTTGTAAAAAAAAAAAAGGATTTAAATGTGAACATCATTAATTCTCAACTGCACACCCTGACCTTTCTTAAGAAGAACAACAAACGAAAGAAAGAGAGAGAGAAAGAAAGAAAGATCACATTTGGTGTCTATATATAATGTTTAGAGTACTGATCTGCTAACAGTTTCATTAGCAACCAATAGAACGCAGGACAGGTCACACAGCACCCAATGAAACACAAAACTGAGCATATAACAGCCAATGAAAAACAAGACAGGACGCATAGCAACCAATGAAATGCAAGACAGGTCGCATAGCAACCAATGAAATGCAAGACAGGTAACACAGCAACCAATGAAAGCAGGATGGGGTACACAGTAACCAATGAAACGCAAGACAGGTCACATAGCAACCAATGAAATGCAAGACAGTCAATCTGTGTAATGAAGTGTGTTGTTGACATATAATGTGTTCATGGACCTTTTTAGCATTTATTTATACATATTTGCAATTATCAAAATTTTAGGAAAGCATATATCTTAGGTACGTGTATCTAGTCAAGATTTTAAATCACCTTTTTAACCGTCACTAGTTCATTTTAAATAGTCCTGCATGACAAATCAATTTTTTAAAAGTGCAAATATTCCATGTAGACTCTCAATTAGCATGCATTTGTAAAAATCTGAAGCATAATAATTATAAAAGAACCAGCAAAATGCTGCTTAAAATAGTCTCCAGGACATGTCATCTTCCCAAAATAATTAATATCAACTATCCAAATACAGATTAGCTAATGACCTCTAGGATAGTACAGAAGAGGCCCCGAGAGTCCACACACACTCCACACTCTGCTGATTTCTAAGGAAATGTGTGACTGACAAGCATCCAAACACATTCAGGTACAGACACACACACACACACACACACACAGGGGCATACAGAAGGCAATCAGTGGCTAAAACGAATGGTGCCGCATTGCCCCTCAGTGCAAATGAACAGGATAATCGGAATCCTTGCCGGTTGCCACGGTAACGCAGAATGCCGCAGAGTACCTGTCTTTACTTACAGCAAATAGACTCAAGTACGGAAATTAATAAAACACTAGATTGTAGCTTTAACACTAATCTGTCGTTACTCACACTGCGCTGATGAGATTCAAAAAGTATCTCACACTAAAGTCATTAAGCTTTTACAAAACATCAAACATCCTGAAGCACATTAATTGATTAAGTTGTTTGGGGGTTTTTAGTAGCTCTTTGCAAATAAGAGCTACTATTCAATTCACAACGCACCGACAGATGCAGACCAACATAGACAATCAACAGATTACAGTACATCACTCACTTCCATGATGTGAAAAAGCAAAAACAAGCATCAATCAATGTCAACTGACGGACGTCGAAAGGGGTAACACACTGAACCAAAAAAATATATATATTCAAAAATAAATAAAAATTCCCAACAAAGTGCCTATTGATGTTTACGGAAGAGGATTAGGGCCAAGCAATAATAAAAAAATAAAACCATCTCGAGATTAAAGTTGTTAAATTTCGAAAAAAAAGTCGTTAAATTTCGAGAAAAGTCGAAATAAAATGTTGAGAATAAACTCGTTAAATTACGAGAACAAACTCGTTAAATTTCGAGAAAAAAGTCGAGATAAAATGTTGAGAATAAAGTCATTAAATTACGAGAATAAAGTCATTAAATTACGAGAAAAATGTAGATAAATTTCGAGACAAAAGTCGAGATAAAATGTTGAGAATAAACTCATTAAATTAACGAATTTATTCTCGTAATTTAACGACTTTTTTCTCGTAATTTAATGACTTTATTCTCAACATTTTATCTCGACTTTTTTCTCGAAATTTAACAACTTTAATCTCGAGATGGTTTTATTTTTATTATTATTGCTTGGCCCTAATCCTCTTCCGTAGATGTTAGTTGGTGTTTGTTGTTGCAGTGTGAAATCGACTTTACAATGCAATCAAAGACACCTGGATTTACCAAATCATTAGGATAATTACGAGAATATTTATCCATCCAATTATCCATCCATCCAATTATCCATCAATCCATCCAATTATCCATCCATCCATCCATCCATCCATCCATCCAATTATCCATCCATCCATCCATCCATCCAATTATTCAAATATCCATCCATCCATCCATCCATCCAAATATCCATCCATCCAAATATCCAAATATCCATCCATCCATCCATCCATCCATCCAAAAATAGGGGTTTTCCTATCAAATAAAGGCAAAAAAGACCCAAATAAATAAAATATAATAGATAATACATGATACATAAATAAAATATTTAGTTTGATAAATTCTTTATAATAAAATAAAATAAAAATAATAAATATATTTTCAGAGCATAAGCATTTATCTGTTACGAACAACAGACTCTATGGATTGTTATTTTCACCTCTGTCACATCAGCATGATTTTACAGCTGAGATGACAGCGATTATCAAGACTATGTTTTGCAAACGCAGTTATAGGAAGACTGTCTGATCAGAGTTCAGAGGGGTTGGAGAGTTAAATAAATGAAATAATTAGAGAACAATAACCATATGAAGTTCTAGAAATAGCACACTTTAAAAGTTTGAAAACATTTGTGCCTTCAGTTTCTATTAATCCCCCATCTAATATGCAATGACCCGCTGCAGGTCTTGTGGTAATATTCGTCAATTTGAACTGGAAGACAAGCAGGTGCAGAAAGAGCCATCACACATTCTGAAGCTCAGATGGGGTTTTAATCAAGAGTCCTGCCATTTTCACATCTCTGATAAATGCATGAGAGAGAGAGACTTCTGATAGGTCCATTAAAGCATTAAAGAGCGCTGACCGCATTTAACAGCTAAATAAATGCCGCTGATGATGGGAAAGAATTTTAATGGCTCTGCTGCTTCTCTTGTGTGTTTGAATGTCTCTGCATATTACAGTATGTGTGTGTGCAGGGTTCAAAAATATCACTCGCTAAATACTAAATGCAAGTGTAAACTGATTTTAACATTAAAATAAACTGCAACATAATGCATGGTCAAATTGTGTATGTTAACAAGTTTTACTTAACAAAAAATCCTTTCAAAAAACCAATCCATGCCAATCCTAGCAAATAACTCATTTGATTTGCAAGAACTCAAAATAAAACAGTAAATTAACTTTAAAAAGTTAGGTGCAATTAACATGCATGAGTACTACAAACTCAAAACTTGATAGTTCTGCTTACTTAAAATTGGAAACATCCAAACTTATTCAGGTTTACAGTGCAACAAAATCAACATTGCAGGTACAATATTGCAGTCTCTTTGTTACAGGTGGCATTTCATCGAAAGACCACCTAGTATACGATCATGTGAGTGACATAATATAGATATTAGAGAAAAACTGCTAAATAATTCCTTTACAAATATCAAATATAAAACATTAAATCACACCAATACACGACACGACAGGCCTGTCAAAATGACAGATAAACAAGACACTAGTGCTCTGACAGCCACTTGTGCGCAAATGTAACACACACAGAGAGAGAGATGAACACTGTGTGATATGGAACATGTTTCATGTCACGGTCTGGTCATCTCAGATGAGTCCTCCAACATTTATGAGCTCATGAATATGCATTAGTGTTACACAGGTCTGCTAGCTTGAATAAACATGAACGTGTGATGTGTTCGGAATGGTGTTGACCGAGGAAGTGAAGAGGCATGACTGCAGATCATTGATCTTGACCATGACAACATGAGAGGGTGGCTCCAGAGGTTAGACATAGGTTTGAACTTTGATCACTGAGTGTCATTGAGAGACAGAGAGGGTTACATCACATATACTGTCACAGAGGAACCTACAGATGATCCAAGCCAAGATACGCCACTGAGACTAAGTCTCAAACACTTCCCATGATTCTTTGCAGAGACTCCACAGACTCCACATCATTTACTCACCCTCAGGTTGTTCCAAACCTGTATACATTTCTTTGTACTGCTGAACGCAAAGGAAGATATTTCGAAGAAAGTTTGTAACCAGGCTGCTTTGGCCACCATTGACTTCCATAGTAGAAAAAAAAATACTATGGAAGTCAATGGTGGTCCTAAGTGGCCGGGTAACAAACTTTCTTCAAAATATCTTTCTTTGTTTTCACCAGAACAAAACAGGTTTGGAACAACCTGAGGGTGAGTAAATGATGACAGAATTTTCATTTTTGAGTGAACTATCCCTTTAAGAGGACAAAAAGTAAATACATAAACACATGCATGTATGAATTGTTCTCAGTAAGATCAATAACACGCATTTAAAAAAATGGAACTGAATTTCATTTCATGCCCAATTAAAAACGCAGCTCTAATGAAAACAGCAAAACATGCGGCAACAGTCAAACACATCTATCTAGTGCATCCCTACGTAGACCAACAATAATAAAACAGCACGAATGATGCAAGAACCTGCGTGAACGGCCTCTAACACTCTCCTCCATTACAAATGCAAATAAGAAACATGAACAGAGACCAGTCCTACATCCACCGCTGGAGACAAATAACCTCTGAGTGTGAATATATTTGAATATCTGTATTCATGAAGAAGGGGATGGACAGAGGAAAGTGTTCTTACCCCACTGTAGAGGAGCCAGCTGCAGATGTTCAAGGATGAGCTGGTTGAGGACGCCCTCCACACTGGCCTCCCCGTGACGCTGAAGGGACGAGTGCACATTTGGTCAAGGAAAACATGGCTTACCAACCAAAATTGCTATATTTGTGCATCCTTAATGATGTTTAAATCTACCCTACTACCCTTTATTATCTTTTTCCAGGAACCATGCCACTCTTTGTTTTCTGCCCTAAATTAGCCAAGCATTGTGCATGGCGACAAAGAGAAGTGTGTAGACGGAGGCAAAATATTTGCACACAGTGACACTAATGACGGCGACGAGAACACAATGCTTATTACGCAACAGCAGTGATGCTATCAGAAGCCTCTAATGAATGTGAGCTGTGTAATGATGCTGAGCGCTGCAGTGAGAGATGGCCTTCTCAACTCAACCATGTAAGTTTACACTGAGATCTAGGAGAGATTCCTACAGACAGATGTGGACAATAATAATAAAAAAATTACCCTTTCATATTTGATCAAATACAATTCATTTCATTAACATTAGAAAATACTGACAAATATTGTCCAGAACATTTGGAGTGTTTGTGAATGTTCAGAACCAGTAACCCTACCCATAACTTATCCCTAAAATCAGAGGGAAATGATAACCGAATAACTGACATAGAAGCACTTAACCCTGGTTGTAAGCCTAAACTTGACATAAACTGTAAATTTGTCTCTCAAATCTGATTGGTTGATTGGAATGTTATTCCAGGATCAACAAAGATGTTGATCCAGGAACATGTTGTACTGTTCTTAACTAGTGGTTAACGAGCAGAAAATGGGCTGCAGGTCGATTCTGGAAAAAAAAAAAAATGCTGAATGCAAACAATAAAATGCAACTAATCATATAATCCTGCATGAATAGCTGCATTTTAATGAGGTTTGCTGCCCTTTAATAATCAAGATAGCAAACCTTAAGGGCTGTGTGCCCAATTAAAGTCTAACAATAAGGAGAAACTGGCCACAAATTCATTTGTCACTTGGTAATACAATATTTGGCCCACAGCTTTTTTTTTTTTTTGCATATTAGTGGGCTGATACAGTTCATGGTATTATTAATAACTATTATTTTAAATTTAAGAACATTTGTTACGTTGTATAATAATGATTTTGGGACTGTACTGGGTCGCTAAATAATTAATATGAAAACTAAAACCAAACCAGTTGAGAAATACTGACATATAACATATTGTTTTGCAAAGTATTGTATTTAAATAAAAATGTATGCAGTATAGATTTTAAAACTGAACGGTGAAATTAAAGGTGCAGTATGTAAGAATTCTGTCCGCTTGAGGCCTATTAAAAAAAAGGCGTAGCTTGACGATGCCAAGTTTGAGCGCGGAATCTTTAGACATGTGGTCTTCACCTCAACGGAATTGGGATAGGACTCGGGAAGAAATCAGCAGGACCGAGTGTTGTGGGAGCTGAATGAGGCCGCTGGAGCGATTGAGCAACACATGCCTCACGAGCAGCGGAACTTTTATTATGCCACAGTCGCCGGCGCAGCTTCCGCTTTTCCGGTCATGAGTATGAGGTAAAGCAGCTCTGTTTATCATATTAGATACATTTGAGTGTGTTGAAAATGTTGTAATGTTACTCTGAGCGTTCGCTTGGCGGCTGCGGTGAGACACTTGTTTGAGACACACTGCAGTAAGATAGATCGATTTTAGTATATCATATTAAATGCTGGATGGCTTGTGTTGATAAATGGCATGCAATTAATTTTAAAACGTATTGTATGATGGAGAAAATTCTGTATTACTGTTACTAAAAATAAAGCTGCATCTGATTATGCTATGTTAGCTACTTCACAAAATAGTGTTTTTCTCTGAGGCATGGTAAAGCATGGTAAAAAAAAAAAAAAATCAAGAAAATTTGATTTAAACAAGACTAAACGTGTTGAGCTATATAACAACAATTCGTTTTCTGTCTATAAATATATCAAAACAGTTGTTCCCTTGTCTATTAAAACGTGTAATATATTAAAGCGTCTTTGGTGTTTCCATGGTTTCTACAAAATAAAACTGGAAACCGAGGGTAACGCGGGTATGACACAATTGACAGGCGACTCCTCACACGTCCCGGAGCCTTGGTTAAAATTGCAGTTTTCTCACGATTTACAAATAGTTGCAAACATTTGGGATATTGTAAGTACTCAAGTGAACAAAATATATAACACTGGCCTAGTGGTTTTTGGATATTTTACTGCAAAACTGAGTTAATTTCATTTAAATATTACTGAACGTTCATTGTACTTAGAAAAATAGTTAAGTTATTAAACTGCACTCAAACTCAATGAGTTGCAGCAGTTCTAGTTTGCATAATTCATAGCTTTTTTTTCCCCTAGTTTCTAGACTGTATAAAGAGAATAAATGTTAAAATGTAGTGTTATTGTGTATGTTTTTGCACAAGAGTAGTATACTGTAGGGAGAGATGTGTTAATGTTGAATGTTCTGTTATGTATTTATAGAGGTTTCTGTTCTGCTATTCTTAGCTAGCAGTTAATCGCAAAAGATTTGAGATAATATGATATTTATCCAATCAAATTGTATGAAGTAGCTTAGTTAATATTTCAATTGAATTACAATTAAACTGCAGGTAATCAGTTATAACTAAAGGATACATTTAGTAGAAATTTACGTTTTGATTTTGTACAAGCAAGTTTATTGACAACACAGAGACATTTCTGCGTATAATAGTGTGTTCACACACATATATATTTGCACATTTATGGCTGGTTGACTGGCACGATGGCATCTCTGATCCACGGGCTCAGTATAAACTTGAACACAGTCTTCCACAGGGCGTCACTGAACACAACCCTCATATGTTACTCATCTCTTCATATCATTGTGTTTTTACCCAACCAATCAAGCACAAGCTTCTACACATCCAATCAGTCACGCTGATGCCCAAATTCCTGAAACGTGCACACATCGCCCGCTTGGGACTGTATCTCTTTATTATTTATTATTTCAGGTGTTTATTATTTTGTAAGTGTCATTGAGCCTCCGCAGTGGAAAGCGACTCATGGAGAGAACAAGTGCTAGTAATCACGGGGGCGTTTAAACGCTATTAAAATGAGGGACGACGCAGTGGAGAGTGTACAGCGTTCAGGGCTCATGTCAGGGTGTCAGTCTCCTGAAATAAATGGGAGAAAAGATGACCACCACTGGATGATGCCAGACTATTTTTGGTAATCCGAACCCTAAAAGAAAACTACATGGAAAAAACATTTTTTATATAACATTTTTTTCCCAACTGAAGACGTCTCCATATGTCCCCAAAGGGCATTTCTGTCAGATTTACTTCTGGGAACAAATTTGTCCTCAAACTATAGGTAAGTACATAAACTGCACACACACACACGCACACACACACACACACACACACACACACACACACGCCATAAGTTTGAACCATATGTCAGTGCATCAATCTTAGCGTAAACGTGTCTCCTCTAGAATGTCCAGCTGTTAGAAACAGATGCTGTCTGACGGTTGTCCTCACAGCTGGGACACACGTAACATCCATAGCACATTACATCACCTGCTTCACTCTACATACTCCAAAGCCAAAGCTCTTACACTGGAGTACAACATATAACTGCTAAGAGAGTTCATCTGAAAGCAGATTTATAAACTGGACTCTAAAATCTGATTGGATGAGACAACATTTAAGGCACTAATGATGTCTAACTAAGGGAAAATCAACACACAGACTGTCATGGCTTATCAACCATTATAAAACAGAAGTTTTAAGTTCTAACATCTGATTAGATAAACAGCATTGCTTATTTATGTACATATCTATATACACATCTATCATATTATTGTTACCAGCATTTTAAAGCTGCTTTGGATAAATCTATATTGTAAAAACCACTAAAAGAATAAATTGTAACAGAATATTATATATTATGTACTGTATATGACACTGTCATCATTATATAAAAGCAATATGCCACTCAAGGCTGTGTGTTTCAGCGATTTTACGGTGATTAATGTCGGGGTCAGACCACATGATATCAGCCTGATTTCCATTTGACACAATCCATTTGACGTAAGCGGTCAAAAGACAATGGGTGTCAGGATGCAAGAATCAATTGTTTTATCTCGCATAGTGTGTAACACAGGACAGCAATCTGTGTCGCTTCACGAAGTCCCGTGAAGACTGCCATGTTTAATTTAATCTAGCAAATCATTCATTACATTCTCATTCGCCGCTTCAGTAGCCTTTGTTTGTTTACGCTCTTGTTTCCAGAAGCAGTGTTAATTTTGACAGCAAATTTTGATTTAGTTTTAGTCAGTCTTTTGACTTTTTACATTCACTTAAGACATAATCGACTGCGTTTACGTGAATACTCGTCAAAAACATTTTGACAATTTCGTGTGTATTTGAAAAGACGCAAAAGAGAGCTCAATTCAGTACTCGTGCGCTGACATCTGAGAGGCGGCTTTCTGTGTGCGCACAGACAACCGGACTGAATTGAGCTCTCTTTTGTTTCATCACGCTCTTCTCTTTCTCCCAAACGTTTACAGACACCCCTCCCTAACATTTTCGTCTTGTTTTTATTCCTAGTTTTTGTCATTCAATATTTATTTAGATATCGTCTCATTTTCGTCAGTGAAAAAATGTTGACGAAAATTATTCATCAACAAAATGAACACTGTCCAGAATCAGTCGCTAGTTCCGCCTTTTTGATGACATCATGCACATCGTCAAAGACGTCAAGCGATGATTGGTCTGGAAGCAATATGTCATGTTTCTTGTCCATGATACGACAAGAATTTAGGCACACAATCTGACACAATGACTATCGTAACAGACAGTCTGAACCCGGCGTGAGGTAACGCTCATACTACTCAAGCTCAGATGTGTTCAGCTTCAGAGGCGCTGTAAGGGTTATGAGGAAAGCTGCTTTCAGTAAAGGATATGATGGTCCAGTGGATGTCCAGCGTGCTGTTGATGAGCCCTCCCTGCACTTGCTGTCTCTTCTCTTCCTGTTGGCGTACTGTGGCCAGTCGCAATGCATCATGGTCCGTCACGGGCATGCTGTCAAAATCAAACTTATCCACCTGAATGGCCATCCTGCACAAACACACAAGTACACAAAGGTCAAGTAAAGTGCTTGTCAAATCCACAGCTAAAAATACATTTGTTTTTATGGAGGATGACAAGCTCAAAAATAAACTCTTCAAACATCAGTCAAATTTGGTTTGTATACACAATGTTCAAAAACCGACAGCAAAAATCCATCACCATAAAAGGCTTGTCAGAAACTGTACACAAAAAATGCCAAGGACATGTGCAAGCTCACATAACCACTTCAGGCTCATAGAAACGCCAATAAAATATCCTTGACATTTCCATGTTCTCCGTTATCAGCGAGCAGTGAGAGGGACAAAGAGAGAGAGACAGAAAGAGCGATAGAGGGATGGATTAATGAAGGAGATAAGACCCTCTGGGAGACCGCTGGGAGTTGCTCTCAGGCCTGGAGTCGGATCGCAACATCTCTGGAGAGGAATACGACTGCATATCTACTGATACGAGACAGAAAATATGCTGAGATGTAAGCTATGGCCTCACACAAGAGCACAACATCAGTTGTTTGAGTCTGTTTCGTAGAAACTATAAAAACGACAGTTAGAATTCAATAGAATACACCAGATTTACACATTTTTTGAAGAAACCGTGAGGGGTGCTCAGCTGTGCAAAACTCAACAGCATGCTAGGGTGTTCTAGAGGGTTACTAGAGTGTTTCTAAGTTGTTTCTAAATTAACTGCCGGCCCCTGTCAACAAAGACCACCCTAAATGTATATAGCTATGTTTCAAATAAACAAATAAATTCAATAAAGCAGCATTTTCATGCCATGTATTCAGGATGGATGGATAGATGGATGGATGCATGGATGGATAAATAGAATGACAGACAGATAGATGGACAGATGGATGGATGGATGGATAAATAGAATGACAGATGGATGGATGGATGGATGGATGGATGGATGGAATGACAGATGGATGGATGGAAAGAGACAGATGGATACTCGGACAGACAGACAGACAGACAGACAGACAGACAAATAGATAGATAGATAGATAGATAGATAGATAGATAGATAGATAGATAGATAGATAGATAGAGAACGACAGACAGATGATGGATGGATGGAATGACAAACAGACAGACATATAGATAGACAGATGGATGGATGGAAAGACAGGCAGACAGACGGATAATCAGATAGCTAGACAGATGGATGGATGGATGGAAAGAGACAGATGGATACTCGGATAGATAGATAGACAGACAGACAGATGGATACTCAGACAGATAGATAGATGGATAGATGGATAGATAGATAGACAGATGGATGGATGGACAGACGGATGGATAATCAGATAGCTAGACAGATGGATGGATGGATGGAAAGAGACAGATGGATACTCGGATAGATAGATAGATAGATAGATAGATATATAGACAGACAGACAGACAGACGGACGGACGGACGGACGGACGGATGGATGGATAGATAGACAGATAGACAGATGGATGGATGGACAGACAGATACTCAGATAGATAGATAGATAGATAGATAGATAGATAGATAGATAGATAGATAGATGGATGGAATGACAGACAGACAGACAGACAGACAGATAGACGGATGGATACTGTAATAGTGAAGCTTGACTAAACCAACACCATTAATGGTGCTGTTTGACCAGACTCACATCCTCCAGTTCTTCCTTCATTCATTCATTCATTCATTCATCCAGCACACAGAAGACAACAGGCCCTGCAGACACTGATACATAATTCATCACACACACATTAAGGAGCCTCCGGCCGACTCCCGCGCTCTGTTTCCACAGCCTGTGGCATGCTGGCCGTCGTACAGGAAGGAATAATTATTTACTCTCGTTCTTCTTTCATCTGTCTTGTGTTTAGAGGGCTGCAGTGGAGTAAGGACTGCGTTTACACTAGTGCGTTTTTCGAAAGTCTCTGTTTTTGAGGGTCGAAAACACCAGATTAGTTTAAATGACAGGTGTAACCGTAGCAAAAGTGAAGTGTTTTAAAATGAAAACGCACTAGTGTAAACAGGGCCTCACGTGCTGGACTCCTGAACCGCTGAGATACGTGGAGATGAAACCGCATCAGTGAAGGTGAATCTGAGATGAATGTCTCTATCTACTCTTCTCTTTTGACTGTGAACACTGCTGCTTCCTTTCTTTCGTTTGTTCTGTTGTTTATTCCTATGTTTGTTCTGTCTCTCACATCATTTCATTCTTCTTTTTGTTCTTTAGGTTTATTTTTGTTGCACATTTACACTGTTGCTTGTTCTTTTCATTATGCCAAACATTTATTATAATTGGTTTGTTTTCATTCTGTAGTTTTTATCCTCCAGTTCTGTCTGTTTCTTTTAATTTGTTTGTTCTTTTATTTGCTTGGTCTTTCTTTCAGTTTATTATTCCATTCTGCCATTTGATATTTTGTTCATTTACCTGTTTTCCTTTCGCCTTTCTATCACTTTCTTTATTTCTGTTATTCCTTCCATTCTTCATTCCTTCCTGTTTGTTCTTATTTCCTTTGTTCTACATTTCTTCCTTGTTTCAATCTTGCAACCTTCCTTTTTTGTGTTCAACCTTCCTTGCTTCCTTTTTCATTCTTCCTTCCTTCCTGTCCTTCCTACTCTCCTTTTCATTTTCCTTCCTTCCTTCCTTTTTTCATTCTACCTTTCCTCCATCTATCCTTCCATTACTCTAACATCCTTCCTATTTTTGTTCGACCATACTCCCTTATTTTTATTCTTTCTACTTTCCTTTGCGTTCTTCATTTTTTCATTCTTTCTTTTATCCATTCTACTTCCTTCCTTGCCTTTTTGATCTACCTACCTTCCTTTTTGTTCTTCATTCCTTCCTTCCTTTTTATCTACCTTCCTTGCTTCTTCCTTCTTTCCTCCCTTCCTGTTTTACCTTACTTCCATTTAGTTTCTTCCTTCTTTCCTTCCTTCCTGTCTGTATTTCCTTCCTTCCTGTTTTACTTTCCTTCCTTTTGGTTTGTTATTCTTTCTTTCCTTGCCTTTTCCATTCTTTCTTTTCTGTCCTTCCTTCCTTCCTTCCTGTTTTTCCTTCCTTCCTTCCTTTTTTCATTCTACCTTTCCTCCATCTATCCTTCCATTACTCTAACATCCTTCCTATTTTTGTTCGACCATACTCCCTTATTTTCATTCTTTCTACTTTCCTTTGCGTTCTTCATTTTTTCATTCTACTTTCCTGACTTTTTTTCATACCTTCCTTTTCGTTCTTCATTCTTTCTTTTATCCATTCTACTTCCTTCCTTGTCTTTTTGATCTACCTACCTTCCTTTTTGTTCTTCCTTCCTTCCTTCCTTTTTATCTACCTTCCTTGCTTCTTCCTTCTTTCCTCCCTTCCTGTTTTACCTTACTTCCATTTAGTTTCTTCCTTCTTTCCTTCCTTCCTGTCTGCATTTCCTTCCTTCATTCCTGTTTTACTTTCCTTCCTTTTGGTTTGTTATTTTTTCTTTCCTTGCCTTTTCCATTCTTTCTTTTCTGTCCTTCCTTCCTTCCTGTTTTTCCTTCCTTCCTTCCTGTTGGTTCTTTATTCTTTCTTTCCTTATACCTTTCCCTCCTTTCTTCCTTTTTTCCTTTCTTCCTTCCTTCCTTCCTTACTTACTTACTTGCTTACCTGTTTTACCTTACTTCCTTTTAGTTCTTTATCGTTTTCCTTTATTTTTCGTTCTTTCTTCCGGTTCTTTCTTTCCTTCCTTTTTCTGTTCTTCCTTCCTCTATCCTTCTTTATTTCATTCTTCCTATCCCTCTCTTTAATGCAGTCCTGATGTTTAGTCACCTGATGTTCATGAGAGGAGAGGTTATTGTCAGTGAAGAGGCTGCAGGTGTCTTGGGCTTGATGCTGATGTACATGTCAGCAAATGAGATCTGATTTGCGAATAAACTGATCCTGTAAAATAACACGCAGGTGAGAGGAGATGTTGAGACATGATGGACTGATAAATACAACGTCTGATACGTGATCTGTGATCTGGAATCTCATATGGGAACTCGCACAAGCTCCAAAAAAAGACGTCTCACCGCTGAACATGAGCAGCGCTCAGAAAAACTCACATTCACACAGAGAAGAGAAAATACATGAGAAAATTCAATTCAGCACTTATTATTTTAACAATAAACCAAATTCAAAAAGATGCTACTTCGCAGAGAGGGATTTATCATGAAAACCATTTGACAGTTACCAGCTAATGTTGTAATTAGCATACAGAGCACAGTGATGCAGTGATGCCTCAAAGATTACTCAAACTAAAAAAAAAAAGGAAAAATCTAATACTAGCCAATCTCACTAACCAATTAGTCAGTGTGAATTCTACCTAAAGCTAATGTCCTATAGAAATATAACATATGAAATTTGTATAAAGAAAATGAAAACTTTATGCAAATTTTTATTTTATTTTTTATTATTATTTGGGGTGAAATATGACATTTTTTTTTTTTTTTTGATTCAACCTAATATACACAGTTACGATGGGTTTGGTTTAACATTGGTCCATCTTTCTTTCTTTCATGATCATATGAAGAGTAATAAGGCATTTAATGCAGTTTCTTCACATTTTTCACCACCGATGTATAAAATATACAGAGGTAAAACCTCAAACACAACACACACTACCAGGTGCGCACACACACACACACACACACACACACAGGTTTGTTTTGCTATCTTAGTGGGGACTCTCCATAGGCGTAATGGTTTTTATACTGTACAAACTGTATTTTCTATCCCCCTACACTACCCCTATCCCTAAACCTAACCATCACAGGAAACATTCTGCATTTTTACATTTTTAATAAATCATTGTTTAGTATGTTTATTAATCCATTTCCCTCGTGGGGACCGCTGGCTGGTCCCCACGATGTAGGTGATCTCAGGTTTTTATTACATCGTGGGGCCATTTGGTCCCCA
>RJVU01042532.1:2316289-2338651 GCA_003731715.1 Anabarilius grahami
CAGATACATCGATCAGTATGTACTTGCACCTGCCGCCGCTTCTGGAACTCTGTAATCTGTACATCAATTCTCTCTGATTCTGTCAAAGCAGCACGTTTCCCAATCCAGTCATTAATCAGGTGATTGGGGAAAGGGTATGTGACTCTGCAGGGTGTCAGAGGGGCGGAGGGCTCGTATATAAAGAAACACTGCTCTTTTTTAACATCCACTCAAAGACAGTTCACTGACTGACGACGGTTTCAGGACCGAACATCTATCCTCCAAAATCTGAGCACAAAGGCTGATCGTTCTCTCTGAAGATGCACTCGTAGCCGGGATGCAAAAAACACATCTTGCCAGTTGGATCAGGGCAGGGAACTGGGAACTGTGAGAATGCCACCACTGCAGAAAGTTCTGTTCACTTCAAGTTCAAGTGCGGATACGCTGTTGTCAAAGGTTTTCAGGAGCGGCCGGGCTATTGTCAGACCGCCCGTTCCCGTCCAAAGTACACCGGAGTTACCGACTGCTATAGTCTTTAATTCAGAGATTTAACCCGCGCAGCAAGATATCTGATCGGGTCTCGAGAGCCGCTAGAACGCAGACCTCTACTCTGTGGCTCTCAAATCTCATTTAGTCCCAACCGGTTTAATCTCAAATGACACCATTGGTTTTCATGCGTCTCCACCAATCACAACTCCACAAAGTTTGAATATGCAAATGAGATTAGAGAGATGATATAGGAAGATTTTCAGAGAACATTTACAGTTGTATTATACAAAAGAAATAACATCATACGGATTCAAAAAGGCACGTGGGTGAGTAAATGATGATTCATTTTTGGCTGAACTATCCCTTTAATGATTGACATGATGACATTCTTCATAAGTTACCTGGTTCAACTTATCGGCTTCCAAACCAGGAAATAAGTAAAAAAACATTACATGAATAAAGATTTAATCAGTATTTTTTCTCATCTTAAACACGGGGGGGAATATAAAACTGTCATATTTGCATTTTATCCTTCATTCCTTCAAATGAAAGAATGTCATGTGGTGAATCCTGTCTCCTTAAGTTTGCATATCTTCAAAAAAGAAAAGAAAAAAAAGGCAATTTCAGCACGGAGACACTATAAGTGTGCGTCTGTCTCTCCAAGACTCTATGAAAGTCAGAAACTGTGACCCGCTGCAGCTCTGTTTCATGAGAGTAACTTTCATGAAATAGAGAGCTGTCAGTGGAGAAGAGGGTCAGGTAATGCCGTCTGACAGTCTACAGACTTCAATCAGCCAGACAGACGGCGTTACATCACAGCGATGAAGGAGGAGTCAGTGCGAGAGTGAAGGTGTATGTGTGTGTGTGTGTACCTCTGACACTCGCTGGCGTGCAGCACCAGGTCCTGGTTGTTCTTGGCAGACAGCGTGAGCTCATGTTCGGTCGAGTTGAACACGTCCAGCAGTAGATGACATTGACGAGTACTGCAGACAAACCGAGGGAGTATTAATGAAGTACAGAATTCACACCCTGTGGATCATTTATTTCATTACATTAAGCTTTGAACATCAATCTTTCTGTCCTCAATTAAAGCAAAATAAAGCAAAGGACACATTTGACATTTAACACACAGTTTTGTGGAGTAGGAACTTATCACCTGTCTGTCACCTGTAAACTGTCTGTTTAATGATTGATAATATCATTTAGAAAATATATAGAATTATGTGTATAATATATAGAAATTTAAATGACATTTTAAAATATATTCAAATAAAAAATCATTTATTTTAAATTGTAATAATATTTTTAATATTGTATTTTCTTTACTGTATTTTTAATCAAATAAATCCAGCCTTAGTGAGCATAAGAGACAAAACTCTTGAAAGTTAGTGTATGTACAAAAGTATTAACAAAATGTGCTGTAAATAATTTTGATATTCATTCTGACATCACTTTATACCCCTAACACACACACACACACACACACACACACAAAAAAAAAAACAGATGGGCACAACGAGGTCATGCAGATGTACTTGTCATCTTCTGTCCAAACATCAAAGGTTAGTGTCCCTTTCATGTACCGAAAGCTTTGTGTGTGTATGTGTGTGTGTGTGCTTTATTTATGAAAACAAATGATCATATCCACCACAGTAACACAACACACATAAATCATATTCTACACTACTAGTATTCCCCCTGAAGTCTACTTTTAACTTCAGTCAAGGTTTCTAAATTCATCTTCTCTGACCACTAGAACTAAACTGTTCTTTTTATGCATCTGTACTTTTAAGGATTAGTACATCAAATATAGTGCACGAAACTGTACTTCAAAAGAGCAAGAAAATGCCAGTTTACCATGGTATGGTGCCTTTAAACCTCAGTGAGTGGCGTGTATAAATAGCAGAGATCTTGAATGATATGATGGCCGGTGTGTGTCGGCGCACAAGCAGAGCAGTCAAGACATACAGCGTCTCTCTCTCTCTCTCTCTCTCTCTCTCTCTCTCTCTCTCTCATTTCTTACAGTGATCAGTGAGGAATGAATCATCACAAGAGAGGCTGCCAAGTTTTAAATAGCAGAGAGAAATTGAGAGCGAGTGCCAACCAATGCTTACTCAACACGAGCATCCTTCATTCTCTCTCTCCATCAATCTCTCTCAACTCTTGAACAGATGCTGAAAGTTTTCCTGCAGCAGAGTCAAATGACGTCACCGCCTGGAAAACACTGAGTATTTAGAGGAACGTTTCAAGTTAAACACAACACGTCTCATGAAACTGACTCCATTTACGGTCTTTAAGTCCCCCTAATATGCTATTTTAAAGGCTCCTTGTTTTTGTTTTGGAGGTTCACGCTTTAATTTCCTTTAATGTACTTTGCACATCAACTTATTTCTCAGTGTCTTAAACGGATTGATAAAGGATTCAGTTGCTGAAATACAGATATGGTAACGAAACACTCATTACCATATCTGTATTTCAGCTCCGGATTTTCCTCAGCACTTGACAAGAACCACAGGGACACGAACAGTGACAATGGTGTCAGTTTTACTGTACTAATTTGATTCCGAGTTCTTATGGTTTTGAAATGCATCAAAGTGGAATTGCTTTTGCAGCGCAGAAAACAGTGTCTTCTCAACATGTTGAAAACAAGAACCAAACTCCTCCAGGCCTCAGCTATAACTACAGTGTTTGATGGTCAAAGTAGATTGTTACAAACCTACATTTTGAGACAATAACTCCATTTATCTGCACTTTGATCTTTGAAATTTGCAAACAGCTATATTACACACTACATCAAAGGTAATATCTGAAAAAGCATAATGGGACACTTTAAAAGAAAGAAAAAATGTTTTCTATTCATAATCTTTCTTCAAAATAAACATCTAAAAGTCTTTTTTTGTTTAGCCCATTCGCATTTGGCTGCTCACTGGGAGTTTCAAGACAATAAGGCAAGATGTTCTGTAATGTTGTTCTTGGAAACAACATAGATTGTCAAAAATGCTATACAAATAAGCATGGACTTACAGTAGAAGTCAGTGGAGAAAGACTGTAATAAATGTTAAACTACTGTACACAGGTATAATCTTGTCGTGGCTATACTATTGAAACCTGTCAACATGAAACTAATGTCAAAGAACTGCTATCTAACCTTGGCTGTGTAAAGTTATATCCGACGCAGTCATGACCATGTAAAACTTTCGCAAAATTTTACATTATATATATATTTCTGCTTTATTTCTGTTTGGAATCATCCTGAAAGCTTTGCTCCATAGACTTCCATTATAAGTGAATTAATGTATGTGTTTTAAGTAGTGAGTTTAAGCTGTACTGAACCCCAAACAATCCTTTGAGACACTTGGAGATTTGCCATTTGAATGTTTTCTTCCCTCCGGAGTTCCTCGTCTCACAACATCCGCTCACATAGAAGACATAAAAGCTTTTTTTTAAGGCAGGTTGTTTTTCATTTAATGGTCTTCCTGTATTATTTGTGTGTTAAGTGTGTCAATTGTGAAGTGTGTGTTGTGGGAGTGTGTTAATGGTGTCTGAGTTTAGTAATTAAACTGTTGCTTTTTACAACATCCTGTTGAATTTATTTGGTCAAACACACACACACACACACTGTACATTTGTCTACACATAAGAGGTGTGGGTGTGAATTAGAGACACAGACATTAGTCACGGACCACTTTATGTGTTAGGAAAGCATCTTTAAGAACCTTTAAAGAGAAATAATTGAGGCAGTCCAGCAGTATTCATCAGATCTGTGGTGTGGAACCCATCTCTACTCTGCCTACATTATTCAGCGCAGACGATGGGCCATTTGTCTGGACCCGCCGCCCAGAAATTTCAAGAAGATTTTCATCTCAGTAACATTATTTCATCTGCTCAGAGGTACTGAGTTGAAGAACTGCACAGCGCTCGAGTGGATCCTTCAAGATGCTGTGAACAGTAGTGTGTCTGACTGCATACGCGTGTAAATGTGTCCCGTTCCTATAAAGCCTCCATATATAATGCATTATGAAAAGAATTCATAATTCATAGTTACTCTCTTAAAGAGTATAATGGAATAAAGCATTAAGTGTAATTAAGAAACTATACAATGTGAATGTTAAAGCTGCAGCCCGCAACTTTTTTTGGTTAAAAATTATCCAAAATCAATTTTTGAGCAAGTACATATCCAGCCAGTGTTCAAAACTATCGAATTATCTTGTCTCGATTCACAACGGTAAGCTTGTAATAATGTTTTAAAATAAGAGCGACATGGTGGATTTCCGCGGGAAATTCGAGCATGCAGCAGTTCGTCTATGCGTCAATACGTCACGTCCGTAAACAGAAAGGAAGGAGTCCAGGCAAGTTGGTTTTATCACGTGAGGATGCTGCTGGTAGCGGCACATTTATAGCCTGTTCTCACAGCAGCTGAAATAATTAAATTTATAATTTTGATGGCGGATTATAGATCCAAATGACAATCATCAGTGACAACTAGTGATTCACCCGTAGTCAAAAAGCAAAAGACTTTGGACTGTGGAGTGACTACAGAAATTGAAATCAACAGGTAACGCTAATACACACTTAACACACAGTCATAGCAATGCTGATGTTGTTAACATTAACAATTTGTGAACAAAGTATAGTAATAATAATTTGCACGGTTCGACGTGATCCGAGCTAAGCGATCGTTAGATTTAAATTAATCATCATTGGCAGCGCGATTTATTGTGGGCCTGATGCTTTTTTCCTCAGTTGGTCAAAACAAAAGTGGCAGACATGTTACTTACTTGTTCAGATGATATTTTCCAGTGAAAATTCTTATATTTGTAATACTTTCAAGACGTAGAATCTGTGATTCTGAAGTACAGTATCCACACCGATGCGGTGACTGACAGCAAACATTAGATTCATCCGCGCTGATGAGCCGTGCCGATGCACAACGCACGTACAGATAACTGTTCCGCAGGTGACTGCAATTGCAGGTTTCAAACAAGAGATGGCGACAAAGAGGAAAAATTGCGGACTGCAGCTTTAATAAGCCAGAAATTCAACATAAGTTGAGTTATTATTATTCATTATTAGTCATTATTATTTTTAAATTAAAAATAAAAATATTTTAATATAACAAAATATATAAAAACACAATATTTATAAAGAAATAAATACATAAATTACGAATTATTATTAGTCATTTAAAGGTACTGTAGTATATAATAATGTATATAAACCAAGAATATAATGTTGTATATATATTCTAGGGTTCATAATTATAATTCCTATAGTCTAGCCTTAACCCTACAACACATTAAGGCATTTTTAGATATGCATTAAGACATTACATGCTCTTTTTGTAAACCTTTTGTCCTCATACGGATGTAATGCGGTGTATTTAGTGCTGCTATTTTTAGAGCGCCTGAAGCTAACAGAGAAACATGTCGACCAACCGACTATTGAATATTTCACACCCATTCAGCACAAGCAGGATTTTCCATTTCTGTGTGATGTGAATACAGATGCTGTTGTTTCTGGCCAGTATCCAGTCTGCCAAATGAAACTTTCTTGGTTTCATGTGGAAGAATGAGCTAATCATAATTTGAGGTTTACAGCCATTGCTTGAATAAATAAAGTTCAGAATGAAGCACATTTGCCATGGAGGTCCAGAACAGTGTTGAGAATGCTACTGTGAAACTGTAGCCGAACTAAAATCTATTTATAGTTTACAGCAGCTCAACTACACTTGACAGTCAAGCCATGATTTTTTTAAGCAGTTCATTTCCCTGTAAACTACTAACAAAAGTGGCTAACTACATTGAAGTTCAGAATTATCAAAATTAATCATCTGAACAAAATTGCCCTTATAAAATGAATCAGATCATCCAAAATTATTTGAAAGAGATGCATTTACTGTATTCTGCTACATAGATATTTGGGGGGAAAATGGCTTGTTAATGGATAAATTAGACTATTATGAAAATAGCTGAATTATGTTTTTGCTACTGATAAATGTAGTTTATCACTAGCAGTATCACTACTTTTAGCCAGTTACTCCCCAGCGCTAGAAAAGCTCAGCAAAACGCAGTGAGAGTGTGTGTGTGTGTGTGTGAGCAGCCGATCCATCTGACAGGAATAATAGATGATCTAGATGACTGAGACAGCAGATATTATTACAGCTAATGAGTCACTTCAAGTGGTCATTACTAAGGTGTGATCAGTCTCTCTCTCTCTCCATCCATCTCCATCTCTTCGTCCCTCTCTCTCTTTCAGCCTAGAGACAGCAGCAGTCATTCATTCCACCTCTGCTGTGTCACACAAAACATTAGTGTTCAGGTTCACCACTGCGGACTGGCTTCTTCATAAACCGCTTTTCAGCTGCATTCATTTGGCAGATAAGACTTCACCCTTAATAACGCAACTGAGCACTCATTGCCATTACAGGATAGTGTGTATTTAC
This sequence comes from Anabarilius grahami, assembly GCA_003731715.1. Lineage (NCBI taxonomy): Eukaryota > Metazoa > Chordata > Actinopteri > Cypriniformes > Xenocyprididae > Anabarilius > Anabarilius grahami. The sequence continues at coordinate 2,323,200 of RJVU01042532.1, forward strand.
AGTACGTTATGCTGTAAACTACCTAAACGATGTATTTTAAGGTTTCGTAGGGCTCTGATGCTTTTTGACAACACATCTGCAATCTCTTGTATGTATTTAACCTGTTTAGAGTAATCATATTCCTTCTAAGATAATGTGATAATGTTTTCATGTCCTAATGTCTCCCAAAAAGGTGATCAAAGCCCACGCATCCTCAGAAATCCATCATCTAAAAACATTTACACTATAAACAACAGCACTGGCTAGCCAGTAAAACTCTCAGACTTGAGAGGCGTCCATTATACCAGCGACACTTGCCGATGTCTAACTGAAAATAAAAAGCTGGGGAAAATTCACATCCCCATTTACACAAACACACTCTAAAAAGTAATTCAGGGGACCTGTTACTTAAATAAATGCATGGTTGCAAGTTAAAAATTCTAATGTATTGTTTTAATTAAACCTTTTAAGTTGCAAACATTGTTTTGTTAGTTCTGTTGACATAATAATGTTGATCATTATGTCAACTTAATATTGTCTATAATTTAAACTCAAATTTCTGCGTTAATTGCCTTTTTTAAAATAATAATTAAAAAAAAGGTTGTAGTAACGTTATGACATTGTCTTGATAACTTCAGGAATTAGGCAGTGGATTTCTAGTTCCCAGCATGCTTTGCATATGACTGGATAAGGAGAATAAATGTTGAAATGTTGTTATTTTATGTGTTTTAGTGAAGGGAAAGACCTGTTAGTGTTTAATGCTGTAATTTTTGACATTTAAAAGAGGGGTTTTTTTGTGGTTACAATTGTGCTGAAGTTAAACACTACATTGACTCTATAAGCACTGCTTGCACTAATGCCAGTGCCAAGTCATATCTTACTTGTTCATTAAATATACATGTTAAATACGTTATACTATTATAGCTGTTGATTTGAACTGAAATAGATAAGATTAAGTGATTCCAGGGCTACAACTCTGGTTCGACTTCATTTTTTTGAGTAATCAATTTTCATAAATCAAAATTCGTGATTACGCTACAAATTACTACACCGTGTCCTAGCCAGATGCGACGCCGCAACAAGCGATACAAGGTATCTTTTCCATCTGTTCGTTCTGTGTTCCCAGCTTTTTAGCAGTAATGAAAACAACACTGGCTAATTCACCTCAGATCTTGAAAATCAATAAATGGGCACAAGAACATTCAAACTGTCAACTCAATGCGAACAAACAAGCTTATTCTATGACAAACATTGGTTCAGTCACTTCGTATGTACTTTAAATAATGTTTAAATTGTGTAATATTTATGAATTTTACTAAGTACTTGCCCGTTTCATTGTGTCCGCTGTGCTCTTGCCGAGAGAGCCCTCCCACACTCTCTTCTGATTGGCTGTGGTTTTTGATTGATTTTATCGCTTCTCATTTTCGCGTCGCGTCTGGTGTGGACAGTCAAATTGCTTGTCGCTGGAATCTTATCGCATCGCGTCTGGTTAGGACACGGTGTCAGTGTAGCTTGTTGGTGGAAGGTAAATTCACTCAAAGTTGTCATAACTCAAAAAAATTGATGTTACGTTCATTTTTTTAAACGTTATTTTTTAGAGTGCACGCACACACACAAACACACACACACACACACTTGTTTTTGTGAAATGTGGGGACATTCCATAGGCGTAATGGTTTTTATACTGTACAAACCGTATTTTTTATCCCCCTACACTACCCCTACCCCTAAACCTAACCATCACAGGAAACTGTGCACACTTTTACTTTCTCACAAAAACTCATTCTGTATGATTTATAAGCCTTTTGAAAAGTGGGGACATGGGGAATGTCCTCATAAATCACCCTCTCCTTGTAATACCTATGTCATACCCATGTCATTATACACATTTGTGTCCTGATATTTCACAAAAGCATGCCCACACACACACACACACACACACACACATACAAATACACACACTTATTTTTGTGCAAGAAACCCTGAATAACACTGAATATGATTTATTCAAGATACTGTATGTTGTACGCACAGGCCTGCCTATTGAGTAAATGTACTGTTTTAATACCTGGTGGCAGGTAAAGTGCTGACTCGTGTGAAGAAAACTGAAGGTTCAACATCAACTCTGACCCCCAGACTGAGCTCGCGGTAGTAGCCCTCCACCTGACCGGCTCCTCCACTGTACTTAAAGGTCAACACAGCCTCCAGCGTCTACAGAAAGACAGATGGAGAAAAAACACATTAATAACAGATCTCAAGCACAGGCCAATTCATTCACAATTGAAGAGCGCAAATCTGTATGATCAGATATGTTCCCATGATCTCTAACAGAAACAACATTAAAGGATCTGTTCACCCAAAAATGAAAAATCATTGTTAACTCGCATCTCATGTCATTGCAGACTCCTCAAGAATAACATGAAAGCCCCATAAAAGCACTGTATAAGTGGTCCATGCATCTTGTGCAGTGCATAAGTCATTTGATAGCTCTGTATGAGAGACCCACATAAGACATTATAACTTCAACAAACTTGAAATATAGTGCACAAGTCATATGAAATACTGTTATGGTACTTTTCTGGTGCTTTCTTGTCTTTTACAGAGATTATAAGTCACTGGTCACTCTCTACTTTAGTTGTATTGAAGAAAAAAAAAAGCTCTGAAATTCTTAGTTTATGTTCCACTGAAGAAAGAAAGTCATCTATGGGTTTGGAACGACACAAGGGTGAATAAATCATGAAAACAATGCTTAATCTTCATTGCAGGTAAAAAGAGATGAGAGAAGATAAATATTAGTAGAAAAGAAAGAAGATTAAAAATAGGATGAAAAAGCAGAGAATGCAGAAAGAGGAGGACAAGCTGAGTCAGTCTGGGGGCAGAGGAAAAACTGTGTGTGTGTGTGTGTGTGCGTGTGTGTGATCCTGGCCTTCTCTGCATCGCTACATTTTGCCAGAACTGTGGATTCTTCAAGAAAAAACTTTCCCATTTTCCCTGTCTTTGCAATCTCTGTAATCTACTTAAAAGGAAGAGCATCATGTAAACTTTATTTGAATGGTTAAAGTGCATTTCCTGCTTAAAAAGCAACAACAAAACCTTTTAAAATTCCATCATTGCCGTCACTCATCTTGCCTCGTCTTACCAGACCTCACCAGAGTAAACAGTTTAAAATAGAGTGCCGTCTCATCACGCAAATGGAGTTCAGAAGTGTAATCGGTGTGCAAAAACCATCAAAACAGAAAACTGTTTTCATTCTGCTGCACCGTCAGACTTCAAATACTAGTTTATTATTCCGACCGAGAACAACCCTCTAAAACAGATGAGATCATCTGAAGTAAAGCAGCCAAACATGCTAGTTTATGTGAAGTTCAGGAGCACATAAATTTGAAATCATATTCACTGAAGGGCAAAACAGAAATACAGTATACAATATGAGTGTCTCAAACAAAACTCTTAAAACCTTGTAAACATCTCACAAAAATCCAGGAACTATTAATGAATGAATGAACAAAAAAACAGATGGACACATAAACAAACATACAAAAGAAAAGAAAAGCAGCACTATGTATGGACAATAACAAATGAACAAATGGAAAATGCATGAGAAAATGAATACATTTGCAAATGTAATGTAAAAAAAAAGCAGCAAAACAATATAGTCTATAGAGAATTATGAATAAACAAATTAACTGAATTAAACAAATGTTTGGAGACAGTAAGATTTTTTTGCAAGAAATTAATATTTTTACTCAGCAATGATGCATTCAATTGATTAAAGAAAAACAAAAAACATAAAGACATGTACAAAGGATTTTTATCCATTATGGTTTCCCCAAACATATTTTGCAGCACAACTGTTTTCAACATTGATAATAATCATAAATGTTTCTTGAGCATCAAATCAGCATATTAGAATGATTTCTGAAGGATCATGTGACACTGAAGACTGGAGTAATGATGCTGAAAATTCAGCTTTACCATAACAGGAATAAATTACGTTTAAAATATATTACAATAGAAAACAGCTATTTTAAATAATAATAACATTTCTCAATATTACTGTATTTTTGATCAAACAAATGATAAAATCAATAAATGGACAATGAACAAATGAATAAATAAACAACTGATGACCAAAGAAAATAAAATTTACCAGCCACAAATATTTTCTTTTTACCAGCCATTAAACATAAATTAAAGGGTAAGTTCACCCAAAAATGAAAATTATGTCATTTATTACTCAACCTCATGTCGTTCCACACCTGTAAGACCTTCGTTCATCTTCCGAACACAAATTAAGATATTTTTGATGAAATCCGATGGCTCAGTGAGGCCTCTATTGAGAGCAAAGCGATTCAAACTCTCAAGGTCCATAAAGGTAATAAAAACATATTTAAAACAGTTCATGTGACGTCAGTGGTTCTATCTTAATATTATAAAGCGACAAGAATACATTTTGTGCGCCAAAAAACTAAATAACGACTTTTCAACAATCCCTATATGGGCTGATTTCAAAACACTGCTCATGAAGCTTCTGAGCTTTATGAATCTTTTGTTTCGATTCAGTGATTCAGATCTCCTATCAAACGGCTAAACTGCTGAAATCACGTGACTTTGGCGCTCCGATTCACTGATTCAATTCGTAAAGCTCTGAAGCAGTGTTTTGAAATCGGCCCATATAGATATTGTTGAAAAGTCGTTATTTTGTTTTTTTTGGTGAACAAAAAGTATTCTTGTCGCTTTATAATATTAAGATAGAACCACTGACGTCACATGAACTGTTTCAAATATGTTTTTAGTAGCTTTATGGACCTTGAGCGTTTCAATGGCTTTGCTCTCATTAGAGGCCTCACTGAGCCATCGGATTTCATCAAAAATATCTTAATTTGTGTTCTGAAGATGAATGAAGGTCTTACGGCTGTAGAACGACATGAGGGTGAGTAATAAATGACATCATTTTAATTTCTGGGGTGAACTAACCCTTTAATCCTTTTGTTGTTTGATTAACCATAAAAACACAGGCAGAAGCAGACATATTGGGCTGCTGTCACTTTAAGACTAATGCACAGATCCAATATACTGTAACACATGTGTTTTATTTCTCAACTATTTACGTTCAGTTAAGACAAAACTGACTATATTTACAAGGATACTTGCCAAGACGGGCATTTTAACAATTTTGTTTGAATGTGTCTGAGATGCTGCTTTCTGGAAGAGTGCTATAGATATTTGCGCAAAGAAAACTTCCCACACAGCGAGTAAGTTCCCTTTCGCGTCTTCTTGAGCTTGAATATTTAACTCTCTGAGGTCTGAAAACGCACCGGTGCGTTTTGCAGGTTTTTTTTCACATTGCAGTAAAACAGACTTAAAATACTCCGTCATTTTTTGTCATAGAGACATAAGTAATATATCAATTGAAACTATAGAATGTCTTCTTTTATTTGTATACACTCAGAGTAAAAACAAAATGTTGTGCTTTTTGTAAAATAAAGAAAACTAACATGATGCGTGGTCTCCCTCTGAACGAACTCCAATCTGATAGTTCTCAGAAAATGAACTGTAACTTAGTGAATACCAATCACAAAAAAATGACACGTCTAAAAAAAACGTTGAAATGTCAGGTTTTAAATCGTGTAAGTCAAATCGAAAACAAACATTCTGTGTTCATGTAATCTGTATGGAAAGAGAGCCATGTCAGAAGTCCGTGATTCAGCTCATTACCCACTAATGCGGCCACGCCCACGGAGCCAGCGCTATTCAGACGCAAATTCAGTCAATACATGCAGACATAGTTTCAATCGTGTATTTATTATCTTGGAAAGTGTTTATCTGGGTGTAAAAGCCATGGTTAGCCATCTCTAGAAGACATGCAGTTAGTTCCTGTTTACTTTTCTTCTATAGATGAATTTTAGATGAGTTTTTGTTTCTTTAGCGCCCTCCGGCTGCAGTATGAATTGAAAACACCATTCATGGAATAGCCTCTTCTTCTTTAGATGAATTTGTGGACTAAAAATGCACAGAGAGCGCCCTCCGACTGCAAGTATGAATTGAAAACACCAGCGCTCATAGTAATGACATTGAATATTAAATAAATATAACTCCTCTGTATAGAAAATTGACATAAACATATGAGAATCCAATATTTCTCCAAATGTGCATGCTTTTAAACTAAAAGCCTATATTCAGACTCTTTGCATCACAGAAATACATCATATTTTAAAGTATAATATAAAACCATTACTTTATATTGTAATAATATTTTTCTGTATGTTTCATATACCATGATGAGCTTGAGACATCACAGAAGGTTTTTTTCACAGCCTACCTGACTGAAATGCCTCATTAATATGCAAGTCATTTCAGCTCATTACTATTCAATTCTTTTGTCTTCTCAGGTGAGAATGAGCCATTATTCATCATTATTCACGATGATTCACGCCTCCATGCATACTGTGTTCCTTGGCAAAAAGTGTCTTACAAAAACTAAATCAATATATTGTTATAAATGAAAGAGTAGTCAGCATAATTTTTACATAATTCTGAAGCAAAAACTCTAGTCTACAACCTCCAATACCCTAAAGTATTGTAAACACAGATTTACTATACTTTTTTTGGCCTTATTTCAGTGACTTAAGTTTTTTGTTTTTTCAATAACCACGCATAAATGTTATTCCTTCAAAAACACAAACATGTACATACATGTTCCTCACATATTATTGTAGCCTAGTTTGTGCTGAATACAGTGTAATGACACTTGTGTCATTTATATGTTTATGAACAACTGAAAAAAACACAAATGTCAGGGCATGTCAAAACTTCTCCAGGCCCCAAATCAGCCTCAGACTCCAGAGGGTTAAATTGGCAAGTCTCAAACTTTCGTGACAATGCAGCATTGGCCTGTCAACTGTCCTGAGCATCACTCGCGTTTGTTCACCTTCATGAGCTCACAATTTTGCATTGTTGGAATTCATAAAAATGTTCCCGGCCAACCTGCAATTGATTTTTACTAGCATTTGGTGCTTGGTGAGTGTTAATTAAACAAGCCAATGAGACTGGAGCTTGACATTTTGTGTAAAATCAACAGTTCAAGAAGATTAGTTTCACAGAATCATGTCTGGTTACAGACTGAATCTTTCGTTAGAGATGTGAAACAGTAAATCATCAAACGTCACAATGACAGAGAGGGCAGATGTTTTCCAGCAGGGCTTGATCTTGAGAGATTTTCTTAAATGAGGGGTTGACACCATCACTTCTGAGGTTGAGAGGATGAGGAGACAATGAAACTACATGACGAGGAGGAACAGAAGTAAAAAAAGATAGAAAGTAAGAGATCTAAAGGGAAGACCGATCTTACTGGCCTCATTATTCTGACAGCCTCCCGCCTCACGCGTCCTGTGCAGACCTCTGGCTCCGAGAGAACAGAAAAAGAGTGAATGTGATGCTTTCTAGCGAGAGAAAAAGACAAGCGAGTGTCTGTGTATTTGGGTTTCTAGGGTTTCCCTGCAGGGCCCACTGGAGTGATTCACATTCACCCTCCTGTTGTGTGAAACCTCACCCCGTTCAATCGCTGCACTCTCTGTGTGTGTGTTCACTGAGAGCCGTCGGCCTCTAGAGAGAAGCTATTTCAATCACACAGAGAGCTAAAGATAGCACAACCCATAAAGAGAGAGAGAGAGACAGAGAGAGAGATGTGCTGACACAGTGCATTTAATAGCCTGATCACCCAAGAGTATCTGGTGCTGAATGAACCAATAAATGAATACATTAATTAGTAAAATAATGATTCAAATGAATGTACAAACAAACAAGAGAACAAATTAATTAACAAATTAATGCACAAATAAAGAAAACATTAAAAAAATAAATAACTGAACAAACCAAAAATGAATAAATAAAACAAACAAACTACACTCTAAAAACTGCTGGGTTAAATATGGACAAAACCAGGGATTGGGTTGTTTTCACCCAGCCATTTTTTTCAACCAATTTTGGATTAATTTTTTTAGCCAGCAATATAGTAATATAGTAAAAGGCGTGTTTTTGCTCACCCCAAATAGGGGCAAATTTGTGGGGTATTTTAAGCTGAAACTTGACCAGACCAGAGACTTATATTACATCATGTGAAAGAGGGCATAATAGGTGTCTTTTAACCCAACCTGCTGGGTTTGTCCATATTTTACCCAGCTTGGGTTTTTTTAACCCAGCATTTTTTAGAGTGTAATGTAAAATGAACAAATTAATGAATGTACAAAAAATGAAGGTGATCATGAAGAAATAAACAATGAATGAACAACATGAACTAACAAATGAATGAATGAACAAGCACTTTGATGAATGAACAAACGAGTGAATTAAACAATGACTTTACAATGACATGTCACTAAACTGTTCATTCATTTCATTTTAGTGACGAGTCTCTAATGAGACTCATCGCTAAAATGAAAATGAATGAACAAATAAGATGAACAAATCTATAAATTAATGAATTAATAAAAACATTCTAATAAATGTACAAATGAATTAAATGAACAAACATAAAATTAAAGAACAAATTAATAAACACACAAATTAAAAATTAACTAAAATATGAATAAACATGTACCTGAATAAACAAGCACATGCATGAATAAAAAAAATAAACAAATGGGTGATGAGTGAGTGAATGAATGAATGAACGAATGAACAAAGATGAATGAACAAACAAATATGAGTGAATAGATGAGTGAATGAATGAACAAACGAAGATGAATGAATGAATGAATGAATGAATGAATGAATGAATGAATGAATGAATGAGACAATGAATGAACAAATAATTGAAGTAACAAATAAACTAAAATTATTTTAAAAGACAATGGAAAACAGATCAGTACATAAATAATGATTTAACTTACAAATTAATGAACTTACAAACATGAATGAATGAATGAATGAACAAAGATGAACGAACGAACGAAATAAGATGCAGGCAGACTCAGTTCTTGGATGTATTGAGTGTGAAATGAGATCTTTAGTTTTCATAAACACACAACAAAGACCTTCAGGATGAAACGGATGAATCTTGAAGAGCTCCAGCGGGAGCGTGAAGGTGATCGGAGAATCTCCTCAGAGTGTCATAAGCTTTCAGACGGCCCTAATATCACTGCTGCACCGCTGGAATATTAACCAGGAGAAATATTCTGCTCATGCAAACGCAGACGTTCGTTTAACCCTTCTGAAGTGTCTGCTGCCCCTCAGTCATGTCCTAACGATTATTAAGGCCGCAGAGTTTTACGGCTTACAAGTAGAGGATGTGAAATCCAATACGCTTCATAACGATCTCTGACATTTTCATTTACATCCTCACACTGATGCTCCTAACAGACCATTTCCATAGAGAGCCAGAGAGACATAGTCCTTAATGCTTTTGCAATGTTGTACTTCAATAATCATGCTAATAAATCGTCACTAAATTGAAACTGAACTAAATTGCGATAAAAGGGAAAGTTAAAGAGTTAACAGACTGTATCAGAGAGTGGGGTAGAGAACTAGTCCAGGCCATTTTATTGTGATGTCATCAGTTTCATATTATAAAATTCTAAATATTCTAAAAATGTCTTAAAGTCCCTCTGTGGTGAAAATCAAGTTTTTAATGTTGTTTATATGTATGTGGTGTTTTTAATATGCTTTAACACAAACCATGTGCAAATTCATAAGTCATTTTCTCCTTAAACCTGCAGTGAAAAAAAGATTGCTGTTGTTTGTGATGTCACAAAATACCTTGTAACCAATCACGTCAACGTGCTGGCGGGCTTTAGCATATCATTAACAGTGAACTAGCAGGGGAGTCAGAAAAGCCAGGTTATCCCGGTATATTTTTCTGTTGATATGAAATATTGTGTAGATTTAGCAATATGGCGGGTGTACGATGTATATTACAATGTTATGATGAACTATATGCCTTTCTCTACTGACGTTCTGAGTTATTCAAAGAGTTTCTAAGGATACTGATTGTTAGAAGGCATCTGTCTGACTCTGACATGGTGAACGGAACACGGTTTGTGTAAGATTGACAACACATAATTAGCTGTTTGATAACGTAGTCAAGCAAAAGGCTAATCATATTAATTACAGCTATGGGTTCGATGTAAAGAGCGACACCATTGTGCAGCGTTTACCTCTGTAAGTTGACCGAGTGGATCTCTGAGCTCACTTGAGCAAGTGGAGGCAGGGCTAATTTGCATATTCATTGATCTGCGTATATTAAATGCAGCAAGGGTGTAGAGTTACATTCAAGCTTTTTTAAGGCATGACAATTTTTTTTTCACAGGAAAAAAAAAAAACATTTAAATATGTCATTTTGGTAATCAAAGATGAGTTTTAAAGGGTTAGTTCACCCAAAAATGGAAATGATGTCATTAATGACTCACCCTCATGTCGTTCCAAACCCGTAAGACCTCCTTTCATCTTCGGAACACAGTTTAAGATATTTTAGATTTAGTCCGAGAGCTTTCTGTCCCTCCATTGAAAGTGTTTGTACGGTATACTGTCCATGTCCAGAAAGATAATAAAAACATCATCAAAGTAGTCCATGTGACATCAATGGGTTAGTTAGAAGTTTTTGAAGCATCGAAAATACATTTTGGTCCAAAAATAACAAAAACTACGACTTTATTCAGCATTGTATTCTCTTCCGGAATCCTTTCCATGGAATTGATTCCATTGAATCCTTTCATCTGTCGGCGTTGGTAATGCACTTTTACGTCGTTGTTTTTGGCGATTAGGACATCCGTGACATGCACACTTACGCACCATTTTAAAAAATATAGCAATACCAAAATACAAACAATGTAGAATAGCTTGAATACAGCGTGCGTCTCCCTCAGACTGTAAACGAAGCTCTGGCGCACCAGATAACACGTCAGCAGCGTCACTGCGGAGTCGTGAACCCGGATGAACAACAGACCCGGAAGAGAATACAATGCTGAATAAAGTCGTAGTTTTTGTTATTTTTGGACCAAAATGTATTTTCGATGCTTCAAAAACTTCTAACTAACCCACTGATGTCACATGGACTACTTTGATGATGTTTTTATTATCTTTCTGGACATGGACAGTCTACCGTACAAACACTTTCAATGGAGGGACAGAAAGCTCTCGGACTAAATCTAAAATATCTTAAACTGTGTTCCGAAGATGAACGAAGGTCATGAGGGTGAGTCAATAATGACATAATTTTCATTTTTGGGTGAACTAACCCTTTAAGGGATACAATTATTGACTACAGGGACACTTTAAAAAACATGTCAATCAAATGGTCTCTTCCTGTCTAAGTGGGCAGTTTTTTTTATTAGAATAAACTGCAGTATGAACTACAAAACTATTGTAGAGCAGGAGAAGGACTTTGAGAGGTGTTTCAGGGTTTTTAAGGTCTATTTCTCAGACAGGCTGGATAAGAGATGTGTATGTACGTGTGGTCAGATCCAGATAACAACAGGTTATCAGACGTGTTTATCAGCACTGGCCTCTAGTGACCTTTATGTTGTAAAAGCAGGTCTCTATGGCATCATGTTACCTTGACACACACGCGGGATCACTGGAAGTCATTCAGTGCTGATTCTGGTCGATTTCTAACAACACGACCAGTGACAGATAGTGATGTGATGAGGTTGTGTCCAGTGCTGCAACGATGCTAAGAAAAGGTTAACGTTATGCAAATGAGCAGTGAAGCGATGCAGCAAATCACGAGATACTGTAGTCGAGTGACAACTTCATGGAGATTATATACAAAATATTTTCAGCATCATTACTCCAGTCATCAGTGCCACATGATCCTTCAGAAATCATTCTAATATGCTGATTTGCTGTTCAAGAAACATTTATTATTATTATCAATGTTGAAAACAGTTGTGCTGCTTCATATTTTGTTTCCTGATACATTCTTTGATGAATAAAAAGTTCAAAAGAACAGCATTTATTTGAAATGTAAATCTTTTGTAAATGTTTTTAGTGTCACTTTTGATCAATTGAATGCCTCCTTACTGAATAAAAGTGTACATTTCTTTAAAGAAAAAAAAAAAATCAACACAAAGTGAAATTCTAAATAAAGCTCCTCAAGTCTTAAGCAGAAGTCAAAAGTGTAAATAACTAAACAATTCAGTTCAGTGATGTGTGAACAGGGCGTAAGGGTTAGTTGTTTCAAACAAGGGTTTCAATTGTTAACCCTAAGAATGAGCAATAATAATAGTGATGAAGCAAACAGAGCACATTCAAACCTCGTTCTCTCAGTGACAATCTGCTGTCACACACACATTGACACAACGACAGCCAAGAAACCAGCTGTTCATGCACAACACACACACGCGTTGGCATCCATGTAAAACACAAACAAGCCAGACTGAGCCATCCATCAAATCACACACACGCATGACTGAGTGAATGTGTGTCTGTGTGTGTAAGCATATGGAAGTCTGTTCGGTCTGGTTAGCCAGATTACACACATGGACTGAGATGCACACAGCATTAAGATATGCTGAAAGTCACAATCATCTATCAATCAATCAATCAATCAATCAATCAATCAATCTATCCATCTATCCATCTATCCATCTATCCATCTATCCATCTATCCATCCATCCATCCATCCATCCATTTGTAATATTATAAATGTCTTTACTGTCGCTTTTGATCAATTTAATGTACTGAATAAAATTTTTAATTTCTTTAAAAAAAAATAATAATAAATTAACCCCAACATTTTGAATGCTACTATATATACTTACTGTAATATATATACTTACAGTTCAGTGAGTCAAATGTCAATTCAGACTAAATTCAGTGAAGGAGTCATCAGACTGATTCAAATGATGTCTTTTAAACAAAAGAATCATGCAGTATGTTTGTTTTTGGGTGCAACTCAATAGAAAGACTTTTCTTATTTTTTATCCCATTAAATCCAATTCAGGATGCAAACTCACATTTGCGACTTATTTTGCAGTGCTGTTAGAAATTCAGCAGCAGCGGAGGCCTTCAGAAAACACTGGCACACACACTTACTCTACATAGACACTCAAAACACACACAAAAATGCGCACACACACACATGTTCGTTTTTGTGAATTGTGGGGACATTCCATAGGCGTAATGGTTTTTATACTGTACAAACCGTATTTTTTATCCCCCTACACTACCCCTACCCCTAAACCTAACCATCACAGGAAACTGTGCACAGTTTTACTTTCTCACAAAAACTCATTCTGTATGATTTATAAGCCTTTTGAAAAGTGGGGACATGGGTAATGTCCTCGTAAGTCACCTCTTCTTGTAATACCTATGTCATACCAATGTCATTATACACATTTGTGTCCTGATATGTCACAACGCGCACACACACACACACACACACATTCATGGACACTCAAAACACACAAACAAATGCATACAGACACACATTTACACAAAAATGCAGAACAACACAGTGATCTGAGGTAAGTCCTAACCAGTCACAACTCTGATGAGACAGAAGATAGAGTAGATTTAGTTTAGTCTGTGGTAATTATAACTATTTACGTAGATGTCTATGGCATGTCTTGATTCAGACAGCTAGGTAACGGTGTGCGCATGTGTTTCATTCCTTGAGGGTTGATGCCACCCATATAAAACTATGAAAATGCCAAGCTCGCCTGTTGCTAAGATACGATTGTATTCTTTGTGCCACTGTAGGCACTTAAAGTTGGAACAAACAAATAGACACACACACATACACAACTGTGTGTGTTTTCTAACACACAGACCCCACAAAACTAGTCCTAAATAAAACCATGTACGTTTTAAACACACACACATTCCAGCGCTGTGCAGTGTTGCTAGTGTTTCCATGGAGACGCAGATGGTGCGTTCAGAGTCTCGACAGAGTTTCGCTGTATTTATTTTCAGACCTGCCACTTTTAGTTTTTGTTTAACGTCTGTCTTAAATGGCTTTCTGTCTCCTGATTGGCTAAAACATAAATGTGAGCCCATATTAAATGGCTTTTTTCCCCTTGAGGTCCACTTATAAATTTTAGTCTAGTTTCTGAACAAAAAAAGCCAAAGTGTAGTTTTTCATGAGCATTTTCCTCCCTCTCTGATTTTAAAAAAAGGTTTGTTTTAGGAAACACTCCATTTACAGGTGAAATGAGCAACAGCACCATGCGACATCCAGTCATAAATCATAAATTCAGATATCATACACCAGAGAATTTGAGAACAGCTCAGTGTCAGTAAATGTTCTATTTGAAGTAGAAAGCAATTTTGCATACATAGTCAGATGACGAATACAGTCAGTCACAGGCAAGTCACACTCCAAACCAGAAGGGGGCGCACAAGGTAATGCAACCCTGTTTGCTCATGGCCACAACAGGGCAAAAAAGCAGAAGAAGAAGAAGAAGAAAAAGAAGAGCTGATCTATGCACCAAACCAAAACAAGAGTTCAGAATCAGATGGCACGCAAGAGCTTGCTAGTAGCCTATACGCTGAGGTTTGATAAATGTTTGTAACGCGTTCCATGCACAAATTTTACGGATAGGAAACCGGGACGGCAGAAAGCGCCATTGTGTTTGTTTTCTTTATTTTACAAAAGCAAAATGTTTTGATTTTATTGTGAGTGTATGCAAATAAATGTACATAAATATACAAATAAATGTAAACAGTTACAACAAATTATGTAGTACATTTATCTTTATGACCATAAATGACAAAGTTTTAAGTTGAGAAGACTAAAATGCTTTAGGTGCTCCCTACTCTCCCACCAGTTTAACGTGATTCACTCTCACCTGTGGGTCTGGGAGGGGCAGCTGGGGCATCAGGGGGCTCAAGGGGCAGTTAAATGCTGTGAAGAGGGAAAGTGATGTGATCACTCAGAGGAGAGACGAGACAGAGCGAGAGGAAGAAAGAGAGAGGAGAAGATCCGTATCAGCAGCTGGAGTCGTGCCTGTATGTGTGTTTCTGGCAGCTCATCTGTGAGATGATGTATGGCAGTTATTCTGTAGCTCTGACTACTGTGTAAGCACTTTCAGCAGCCAGCCGCAGGGAAACACACACACACACACACACACACACGGATGGGCACGAGAAGATGCACTTTACGCTTCACCCCTCTATTAAAAGCGCAGATAGTAATAATACATTTGAAGTGTGTTTGTGTGTGTATGTGTGCTTTGACTCCAACATTAGAAATCAAAACCCTTACTGGCTGAAGTGGAAAATAAAGGAGCTTTACAATTCAGTGAGAAGTGACATTAGATGCACGTGCTAATTTAGCAGTGCAACCAAGTGTAAATGCAACCAGGTCTTCTAAAGATCATCGTAGCAGGACAGATACACACAAACAAGATATATGACCTACATAAACAAATGGGAAAGACATAAGAATGAATTCAGTTAAAAGTCAATATGAAATCAAAACTGATCCAGTTTACGTTTTTATCAAAAAATATCTGGTCTTATTGTGCCTATTAGT
>RJVU01042532.1:2338750-2351212 GCA_003731715.1 Anabarilius grahami
CATAAAAACAACAATGAATAACAGTATAGAGTAAAAACTAATATTGTAAAATATTATTTTTTCTAATTTAAAAGAAATATTTTCTGTTTCAATACATTTTAAAATATAAATTATTTATTTGATGCAAAGCTGAATTTTCAGCATCATTACTCCAGTCTTCAGTGTCACATGATCCTTCAGCAATCATGCTGATTTGCTACTCAAGAAACATTCTTATTATTAAAAATGTTTTTTTTAACAATATACGTGTCTTTACTGTCACTTTTTAACAATTTAATGCCTCCTTGCTGAAAAAAAAAGTATTCATTTCTTTAAAAAAAAAATCTTACTGACACCAAACTTTTAATTGTACCACCACATTGTTTCATTTACTTCATATAAGCAATATCAAACTATTTTTTACCTTCATAACATCCCTATAGTGAGATTTTGCCAAGTTTAGCTCACTTCTGTGGACAACTTGGTACCAAAAGTATTGCTACATAAACACACACATCCACCGTTAGAAAGCCTCCAGGTGCAGCGTGACTCATATCTGGAGTCTGTGGTGGAAATATCTCCTCACATCACTGATGTGTTTGGTCTTTAGAGCTTTGAATTAAAGACACACCGGCCTGAAGCGAAGGAGAACAAGTCTGTGTTTCATTCATACAAGTATCATTAATGTATGACTTTGTTGAAACTTAAAGAAAGAAAGAAAGAAAGAAAAAAGAAAGTCAGACAAATAAAGAAAAACAGAAAGACAGACAAAAAGTATAGAGAGAAAGAAAGAGACAGAAAGACAGACACCCACACACACACACACACACACACAGACAGAGAGACAGAAAGACAGAAAGAGACAAAAAGAAGGAAAGAAAGAAAGACAGACAGACAAACAAAAAGAAAGACAGACAGACTGACAGACAGAATGACAAAAAGAAGGAAAGACAGACAGCAGACAGAAAGAAAGACAGACAGAAAGAAGGAAAGACAGACAGACAAAAAAGACAGAGACAGAAAGACAGACAGAAAGACAGACAGAAAAACACAAAAAAGACAGACAGACAGACAGACAAAAAAGAAGGAAAGAAAGAAAGACGGACAGACAGACAGAAAGACAGACAAAAAAGAAGAAAAGACAGACAGACAGACAGACAGGAAGACAGACAGACAGACAGACAGAAATAATGACAGACAGACAAAAAAGACAGAAAGACAGACAGACAGACAAAAAAGAAGGAAAGAAATAAAGAGACAAAGACAGACAAAAAAGAAGGAAAGACAGCAGACAGAAAGAAAGACAGACAGACAGACAGACAAAAAGACAGAGAGCAGACAGAAAGGCAGACAAAAAAGAAGGAAAGACAGAAAGACAGACAGAAAGAAAGAAAGAAGGAAAGACAGACAAAAAAGACAGACAGACAAAAAAGAAGGAAAGAAAGAAAGACAGCAGACAGAAAGAAAGACAGCAGACAGAAAGAAAGACAGACAGACAGAGAGCAGACAGAAAGACAGACAAAAAAGAAGGAAAGACAGCAGACAGAAAAAAAGAAAGACAGACAGAAAGACAGACAGCAGACAGAAAGACAGACAAAAAAGAAGGAAAGGCAGAAAGACAGACAAAAAAGAAGGAAAGACAGACAGACAAAAAAGAAGGAAAGAAAGATAGACAAAAAAGAAGGAAAGACAGAAAGACAGACAAAAAATAAGAAAAGACAGACAAACAGACAGACAGACAAAAAATAAGGAAAGACAGAAAGACAGACAAGAAAGAAAGAAAGAAAGAAAGAAAGAAAGAAAGAAAGAAAGAAAGAAAGAAAGAAAGAAAGAAATAAAGAAAGAAAGAAAGAAAGAAAGAAAGAAAGAAAGAAAGAAAGAAAGAAAGAGATTTCTGAATGAACACATTTGTAGCTAGAATCTGCATTCACCTTTAACAGCTCTGGCATTATGAGTTGATTTCATCAGAAGTGATCAAATCAGTGTACCGTCACAACAAACGCAGATGCATTAGCCAAAGCTGAAGGAGTGTCATGCAGCTATCTGCACATCTATGAGTGTGTGAAGATGGATAGTCAGAGCAGCATGTCAGACTTCATAAATGATGATCATTTGCTTTTAACGTTTCTGCTCATGTTCAATAAAGAAGCTCCGGATATCAGCCGCTGATGGGAAAAAGAGTGCTTTTCATTTCCTTTACACGCACAAAACAAGTAAACAAACTAATCATGAGACTAAATGATAAAATATACATGCGTGTGTGCGCGTTCGTATGGACAGACTGCAAACTCACAACCGCAGCGGAGCGTGTCGAAACCAAACAGCTTAATTTAAGAGTTTGTGCCCCGCAGGATCTATCACGAGCACATTGTGCTGTAGCGTTCGCATTCACACGCAGGAGCTGTCAGGGGTCATGTGACGGCAGAAAACGAGTCATTAATCTACTGAACTGAACTCACATCAGCCTTAAAACAAAACCCGTATAGATTCCCTTTCCCTCCAGTGCTATCTGAGGAATTATTAAAATGCTTCTTCACCATCTGGACGAAGAAACAACGACGTACCAGCTTCTCTAAACCAGAGGACAAAACACTGGGAAAAATACAGATGGAGGAAATATCCTGGAAAAATAGAGAGAGAAAAGAGAGATAGAGAAAGGGGTGAGAGAAACACAATAAAACTTGTTGTGCGTTTAACATCAGAACTCGAGTGCACACACCAAATCTGTCTGGAAATGGGATACGATTCATGTGGAGTCGATTACAGTTTGTAATCGGTATAAAAAGAAGCTGCCTTGATTTGTGCTACTGAATTGCAACTAATGTCTAAACCCAGAAGGAATTTTCATTGTGCCGATCTTGGGAGAAAAATCTGCGGAATAAGTTTAAACAGTCATGTTAAACAGTGCTAGTGTACTGCATCCTAATTGGTACCCAAAAGCACTACCAATTCAGCCAAATGAATCAATGAACAAACATGCAATGAGCAGTGAATGTGTAGTAGTTTGTGAATGACATGCATTCCAACTGTACGCAAATCCACTGAATCACTGCTGTTTGTCTTCGAAGAAATTGCCCTTGGCGATCAGCATGCATTCTTCACATCTCTTCAATGCCTTGACAGCAGACAGATGCATTTGGCATTCTGTGCATGTTATGTTTTGATAGTAAATCTAAGGAGATAAAAAGTATAAAAAGAACACAGGTGAATCAAACAATACTTTCCAACAATTTAAAATGCTGGGATGATCTGAATTTGGAGGTTGTACTTTGGTATTTGTGCTGGAACAAGCCGAAACCAGATTTGGCACCTCTGGAATTGGATCCAACAGCTATTTTAGTGGATGCAACACCTCATATGGCTTTAAAAGAAATGTAAGTTAGGATTTGTGCAAGTGTGTTTCTTAAACTATGGGCAACTTTTTTTTTTTTTTTTACTTATTTTAAATAATCTGGTCATACGACATTTTTCTAGTAATTTAATGACTTTATTCTCGTAATTTAATGACTTTATTCTCGTAATGTAATGACTTTATTCTCATAATTTAATGACTTTATTCTCAACATTTTATCTCGACTTTTTTCTCGAAATTTAACGAGTTTGTTCTCGTAATTTAACGAGTTTGTTCTCGTAATTTAACAACTTTTTTCTCGAAATTTAACGAGTTTTTTCTCATAATTTAACTAGTTTATTCTCGTAATTTAACTAGTTTATTCTCAACATTTTATCTCAACTTTTTTCTCGTAATTTAACGAGTTTTTTCTCGTAATTTAACTAGTTTATTCTCAACATTTTATTTAGACTTTTTTCTCGAAATTTAACGAGTTTTTTCTCGAAATGTAAAAACTTTAATCTCGAGATGGTTTTATTTTTTTATTATTGCTTGGCCCTAATCCTCTTCCGTAGTTTTCAGTATTAAACTGTGGAAATCTGTCATAATATAATTTTTTTTGTTTAAAAATGATAATTTTTGATTATACATATATATACATATATACATACACACACATAGCTGGGTAGATTACTTATGAATTGTAATCCGTTACTGATTACAAATTACATGAAACATTTGTAATCAGTAATATAATCTCTTAGATTACACATTTTTGGTAACGTAATCTGACTACTTTTGGAATTCATTTAGATTACTTTTGTGCTAACCTTTATTTGATGTCACATATATTGTAGGATAATCTTGTACTATTTTGACAGATACAAAGAAAAAATATATTCCAAAAAATATATTCTATTCACCAACAAAAACCTCAACAGATTCTTTTTAAAGTGCAATGTATGGACAGTTAATTCTTTAAACTACTAACACTAATGTACCTGTTAGTGTTTGCTGATAGTAACACTGAATAAAACAAAATCACAATCTTTGCAAAGATTTCAAACAAACTTCTTTCACGTTGTCATTATGGGGTATTGTTTGTAGAATTTTGAGGAAAATAATGAATCTAATCCCTTTTGGAATAAGGCTGTAACATAACAAAATGTGGAAAAAGTGAAGCGCTGTGAATACTTTACGGATGCACTGTATATATAAATACACACATGCCTGTATATATTTAACAAAAAATACATTATATTTATATATAAATTATATATACTGTAAATATATAAATATACATGTAAAAAAATGTAAATATTTCTTATATAAATACATGTATATTTGTGTATTTATATATAAATAATAAATATACACAGTACACACACATATATTATGTAAACAAAATTATTTTAGATGTGATTAATCATGATTAATCATTTGACAGCACTAATATATATGAAATGGTTGATGATTATTTAACTATTTGTGTAGATTATCATTTTTAAATTTAAAAATGTATATTGTTATGACAAATTTCTACAGTTTAATACTGAAAATCTGGGACAATGATAAAACTATAAAATCTATACATACTGTAGATATTTTAAAAGTAGCAAAAATAAATGATAAAGACAAAAATAAAAATGCAAAATTGTTATGTGACCTTCATATAATGGAAAAAAAAAAGAATACAAATTCTGCTATTATTAATAAAAATCAAACCCTAGGACATAAAAATGCTTAAAGTTGAAGAAACACCCAAATATATTTAATAATAAAAAATAAGTATAACAGTAATAATAATTCTGTCAATTTCTCACAACATCAATGTAAAAAAATAGTGATGCAGTTAAGCAAACACTATTCAAATGTTAGGGTCTGTAAGTTTTTTAATAACAACACTTTTCAGTAAGAATGCATTAAATTAATCAAAAGTGAAAGTAAAGAATTTGTAATGTTACAAAATATTTCTATTTCAAATAAATGGTGTTCTTTTCAAATATTCACCAACGAATCCTAAAAAAAAATGTATCATGGTTTCCACAATAATATTAAAAAGCACAACTGTTTTCAATACTGATAATAATAAGAAATGTTTGAGCAGTAAAGCTCTCTCTCTTCTCGAACACACACAAATACTCTCTCAGGTATCTGACCCTAATCTTCCCTCTCCAACAGCCTCAATCCGATATTTATTATTGTGCTCGACAAGCCCAGCAGAGCAGACAGGATTCTCTTTTTCTCCTTTATCGCCCCTCAGTCCCTGCCAGGACAACGAGAAAGAGAGGCGGAGGGGAAGGACTGCGCTGGAAACAGCTGAGCTGCAGACTTCTCTTCACTGTTAAGCCGTTTGGAGATAGTGAGGGCCGGGACACCGTCTCTCTCTCTTTCTCCGTGGACAGTGTTGATAGGGTTAGGAGAGGGGAAGTGAGTGAAGACACTTCCTGTTGTGAGCCGCAGTCGGACGCTGTCAGTCAGGCAACAGAAGTGATTACCTTCACTTCGTCCGGATTCAAACAGTTGAAGTGTCTCGGGCTGGGATATATCCTGCAGCGTCGATGTGACCTGTCACTCAACACTTTCTCCTCTCATTACTTCTCTAGCCCTGTTCATCTTGTTTCAATTCAGGATGCATCTGTATTCTCTCACCCCGACATCCTCAAACTCTTCTGTGTGCTGAAAACGGCACTGAATTATGCAGTGATGACAGGAGGGATGGAGGTAGATGGATTGTCAGTCTCATGGCCCGATCACACTGACAGTGATTTTGTCACTGGTGGACATTGGGTCGCTGTAATGACGCTCGCTATTGGGCGAACCTGAGGCTGGATGTCCTGATGTTATTGGTGTGCTGCTTAACTGCAAAAATCTTTTAAAAAATGTGATCGCAAATTAGGTGTTTTGCTGGTAAAAAAAATCACATGTAATTTAATTCGACAACAAATTAGTTTTCTTGCCTCTTCAAATTAGCTTCCTGAAGTGAAAATTACTTTATGCCTAAACCAAGAAAAAAACAATTTGCTAATAGGGTGAGACAAAATAAACGTGTTTTCTTTGGTGTGCATTTTAAGTCTAAATCTTTAGTTTGATTTTTCTCTAAAAAAAAAGGCTTATCATCATATGCTCTGTTGCTTGTCAAGTAAACTGATCTTGTTTAAAGAATGTTTAGATATTTTGACCTGAAATCAGACAAAAATACAAATACATTTCTAGTATTCATATGACCTCTAGTCTTAGTGCAACTGCAGATTAATGTCAGTGTGAACAATGCTTCAGATGATGGTCCATTCCTCCATTACCAATTAGACTGATTATATCCCTTCCACTGACCCTCATTATATAAAACAATAGTATAAACCAGATCAACTAAACATGAATGAATGAGAAAAGTTGAACAACATTAAAAGAAAGAAAGAACGAAACAAACAAAACAAAAGTCTGATTAAATAAAAATCTAAATCCACAAAGCATCTCAAAAAAGTCAAAACAGCGACTTAAAGTCTGTGTACATACTGTATATTTATAAACATGATCGCAAATGTGAGGCTTGCCTTCGATTTATTGAAAAATGAACACTGGTCTACTCAGAAAAGAAAATCTCAAGCTGCTCAAGAAAAAAGAATGAAGCAGAGCTCATATAAACTAAAATATCACCAACAGGTCTGCTTCAACAGCGCAAATCTGACTTCTACTAAAATTTATGGACTTCAGCACCATGAACAGACACATATGCTCTCTCACACACATACTTCAGCACCATGGACAGAGACACACGCTCCCTCGCTCACACACAAACAAACTTCAGCACCATGGACAGAGACACACACTCGCTCACACATACTTCAGCACCATGGACAAGGACACTCTCTCTCTCTCACACACACACACACACACACACACACTCACACACAACTTCAGCACAACGGACAGAGACACATACATTCTCTTACACACAAACTTCAGAACCACAGACAGAGACCATATTGGAGACACGCCTGCAAACCACAGACATATGTAAAGGGAAAGACAGTCACTGAAGATCACAATGGCCTTTTTCAACTCCTATACAGGACAAAAAATGTGATTCAACAAAAAGGCCAAACAGAACGTAATTTGATATGTAGTGCACACGCAGAGCAGAATTAGGATAAGACTTATTCACAATAGTGCAACATTAATCCGGAAGTAAAAACTCCATTCATTTTCCCCATAGGGAAATATATTTTTTATCAATAACTTATAAACCTTTAAAGACAAACTTACTGTGAGCTACAAGGTTGTTAATCGATGGTATTTGCTTCTGTTGAAGACATCAGCCTGCATTATTTCAACTTAGTTTTGAAATAATCTTGTTTAAAAGCAGAATTCATGGTGAAAAACTACATTACCCATGCTGCTGTACAGAAAATTCCACCAATAACAGCCGAAACAAGCAAAATGCGCCAAAAAATTTTTGTTAGCTTCGCCCACTCCCATGAAGCACCACAAATTATGTAATCCATACACTCTCAAAATACTTTAATATTTTAATATATATGCGACCCTGGACCACAAAACCAGTCATATTTATACATCATCTGAAAGCTGAATAATTTGTTAGGATAGGACAATATTTGACTGAGATACAACTATTTGAAAATCTGGAATCTGAGGGTGCAAAAAAATCTAATATTGTGAAAATTGCCTTTAAAAATGTCCAAATAAAGTTCTTAGCAACACACATTACTTAAAAAAATAATTTTTTGATATATTTACGGTAGGGAATTTACAAAATATATTCATGGAACATGATCTTTACTTAATATCCTAATGATTTTTGGCATAAAAGAAAAATCTATAATTTTGACCCATACAATGTATTGTTGGCTATTGCTACAAATATGCTCATGTGACTTATGACTGGTTTTGTGGTCCAGTGTCACATATATAGTTTATTGCAAAATATGCATATATATTCAAATATTGAATTATTTTGAGAGTGTATGGATTACATAATTTGTGGTGCTTCATGTAAGTGGGCAGAGCTAACAAAATATTTTGCCGCATTTTGCTTGTCTCGGCTGTTATTGGTGTAATTTCCTGGACAGCAGCATGGGTAATGTAGTTTTTCACCATGAATTCTGCTGTTAAACAAGATTATTTTAAAACTAAGTTGAAATAATGCAGGCTGATGTCTTCAACAGAAGCAAATACCATCGATTAACAACCTTGTAGCTCACAGTAAGTTATCCATCATTCTTAATTTAATTATGCTGTTCGCAGTGCATCATAGGATTGCAGTTCTTTCTATCACTAAAGGTGTTAAGTACACAATCTTGTGCCTTTGTATTTATGTCCAATTTTCAAATACTTTTTTGCTTCAAATCAAAGATTGCAATGTTATGATTCTACTCCTTAAAATGCTTTAATGAAGACTTTTTTGAAATCCTTATGAGAGAAATTAATGGAAAAAATACTTCCGGAACCAACGCCACAGAACAAGTGGGCGGGCACTGTTGCACTCTATAAGACTTGAATGTGGGCGGAGCATTTCAGTGTGTGTCACAATTAGAACCCAAGTAACCATCAAAACATCCTCACACCTACCTAGTACACTAACATGTGTACTACAGTAATGAAGTATAATATAGCTCTACAGCAGAGCGTAGGCAGAAAAATAAAGCGTGCAAAACTCGAGGACAGAATTCCTACCTTGACGTGATTGTATTCGTTCTTGTTGCCGTCAGTGCCGACTGGTTTATTTTCGGAGCGTGGCTTTAGGACCTGCCGCAGCGGGCTGGAGACGGGCAGACCTGTTACACTGATACCATCTGAAACCACACAAAAATATCCATTAAACATATGGTGCACATGAACACAGCAGCCAGAGGCCTGAGAAACAGAGAGCGAGGAGGCAGAAGGGGAAGTGGAAAGAGAGATCACTATCTTCTATGACTTATGTGAAGAGGGGACGCTATTATACAGCCATAATTCCTCACATTCAGAGGCTGTGAACATTGCTCAAATGCTTTCCTCTCCACCTCTCTCTCTCTCCATCCACCTTTCTATCTCTCAGCGCATCTGTTTGTCCGGTGTTTAGTGCTCGAAATAAAATTAAAATCCATAACGTGACAGTTTGAAATATGATGAGGTGGAAAAGCTTGGTAATAAATAAGGCGACGGAGTACGTCTGCCGCAGTGGATGTCTGGAACACACTCAGGTGGATAAATTTTATCTCTCCAGCACATACGGATAATGGAATAAACTTACAAACGCACACACAAATTAATTCAAGCAAGTAATATCCTGGGTTATTTTTAGAAACGGGACATAAATATGACGAATGAAACTTTCATCAACACAGTCTTAAACAGTGCCGACTGCAGGAATGGCCTGAAAGCCTGCAAGAACAGAAAAACATCAACATGATGTGCAACATCAGCTGCAGTAGGGATGGGTGATATATATATCATATTCATGATATATCTGCAACTGTTTTTCTGCTTATGTATAATTAAGCAACATTGTGATGATTTTACCATGTTATTTGGACAATATGTTTCTTATAGATTGTGTCAGTATTGTTTTGAGAGTACTGAAGGATTAGTTCACTTTCAAATGAAAATTAGCCCAAGCTTTACTCACCCTCAAGCCATCCTTCTTCTTTCTAATGACCACAATCGGAGTTATATTAATAAATATCCTGAAGCATCCGAGCTTTATAATGGCAGTAAATGGAACCAATGAGTATGAAGCTCAAGAAAGTGCATCCATCCATATCCATCCATCATAAACGTACTCCACGCGGCTCCGGGGGGTTAATAAAGGCCTTCTGAAGCGAAGCGATGCATTTGTGTAAAAAAAAAAAATCCATATTTAACAAGTTATGAAGTAAAATATCTAGCTTCCGCCAGACCGCCTTCCATATTCAACTTAAGTTGCGTTTTTTTCGTAATTTGTTTTCTGACATCGTAAGTTTTTTTCTGACATTGTTCCAAAAATCTTCCTTTGTGTTCAGCAGAACAAAGAAATTTATACAGGTTTGTAACTACTTGAGGGTGAGTAAATGATGACAGAATTTTCATTTTAGGGTGTACTATTCCTTTAATTGTCCTGTATCACTTGGAAAATACATTATAGTCAAAAGGTTGCAAAAACTGTGAAAAAAACAACTAATAATAAATACAAGTTTAAATAAAAGCATTTAAAAGCATAAATAAATAAAAGCTATACTGAAACATGTAGGTTGCATTGTCTGCCACACAGAGCCATTGCTCTAATGAAGGTCTTTCTGTTGTGGTGACATTTCTGGATTTGACCTGCTTTGGCTCTGTCTGAGGGAGAATAATGAGGGTAAATTGCAGCGTTTGCCATGCACAAATTGCTCTCTGTATCTCACGCAGATGTTTCAATACACTCGGATGGATTCTGACATTCAACAGAGGAAGAAGAGCGGAAGAGACGCCAGGTGAAAAGTGCATGTACGAAAATGCGGCTCATCACTATTCTAACAGAAACGCATGTCTGTTTTCACCTGAGCCACAGTCATCTTTCAAATGCTGTCCCTCTGCTGCTTAGTAAAAGAGAACTGTACACAGAAGCACACATCAGGAAAGATCTGGTCAGTATGTGTGTTTTACCACCCGAAAGGGAAGAAGAGATTGTTCAATCACTCGACACAGACAACTTACGGTCCTCATTACGAGTCCCATGGCATCTGAAATGACATCACTTCCCTTCAAGAGTGTCTGACACGATATGTCGTAATGTCTCCTGCTAACTTTACAAGTCTCAGACGCCCAGACACTAGGTCAGAGCTAACAGAGTGACATGAGGTAAAAGGAGGGCAGAGCTAAGAGAGCGACATGCAATCAGAGAGGGTGGAGCTAAGATAAATATCTAGTTCAGTCATGAAACTCTAGAAGGCGCAGGCTAAGAGCAAGCAATCACGTCATTACTGCATGGCACACGTTTATTTGCCCTGCTGATCCTGCAGCCAGTGAGATTGCTTGATCAACATTTAAATAGTCTGGTTCATTGCTGTAAGCTAGTCCTGCAGCACACTATCAAGAGTTCCTCTGAAACCCTCCACCTCCCCCAGCTCCACCTGCCTAGATCTGTTACGGGAGTTATGTATGTCTATTTATCCCTTTAAATCACCAGTAATCAGTTCTGCAGGGTTCATGCCATACAAATCTCAAATGAGCTTAAGAGCAGATGAGGGCGAGGCAAGGAAAATAACAAGACAGAGTGTAAGGGTGAGGCCTAGAGAGTGAAATGGGAGTGTGATGATAGACAGGCTACATCAAAAATATAATCAACAGTGTACTAGCATTGCAGTCTTGATTCTTTTTCTGTCATATTTTGATTTTACCCTTTCAAAGCATATAAGTGAAATAAAAAAAAAGTCTCTGCAGGGGGTAAAGGAGCTCAATATCAACTCAAACGATCTGCCTAATGTACATCCTGAGCAGCCTATGATTAACAGACGTCATTTATTTCCTTGCTTAAGTAAAAAGCAGCGGGCCGCATCGCATTGAACCCTCAAAATGTGGTGCTCAGCGATAGCCAAGCGTTACCCAATGAGGCTAGCGAGTTCATCCCTACGTGACGGCGTGACATCATCCGCACCAGGGCTCAGCGGTCGGCTGACGTCCCGCATGAAGGGTAAACGTTTACCTCCAGCGAGCTCTCAGCGGGGGGAGCTGTCCAGTTTAATGGAGCCGCTCTCCTCTCTCATTATGTTGTTCTTGCGCTGACATTTTAACATTCAGGCACTAATGTGTTTAGTCTGACTGTCTGGCCCTCGCGCTCTGATGGGGAGACGATTTATAGAGGACGGATGAATGAACGAACGAACGAAGCGAGCGGCGTGTTAAAGAAACTCTCGTACGGATTGAACCCAACGGCCTCCGGAGAGACAGACAGAGCATTGCATCACAGTGATGACATCACCACCATCCCAGCATGAGTTATGTTGACAGGAGAGATGGAGACAGACACTGAGAAAGAGATAAAAGGGGCAAAGAACAAGAACTGAAAGACTTGTATGTTTTGCTTAAGCCATTTTTTTTATGAATCAGTTTGAGTGAACTCATTCATTATCTGAATCAGTCTAACAACTCATTTACTTTTTTAATTGTAGCCTGGCTGGTTATGGAGTTAACAA
>RJVU01042532.1:2363462-2379339 GCA_003731715.1 Anabarilius grahami
AATAATAATAATAATAATAATATTTATGTTTTAGCTCTAGTAATATTTTTTTTTAAAATAAAATATTGAAATATTCACTTTATATAAATGATATCAATTATCACCATTTCAGAAATTAAGTACATACCACTCTAATATTTCATTGGGGGGGAGAGAGGTCTGAGCACACAACATCCACTATCTACCTAAAAAAAATAATAAATAAAGAAAAGATGTATCAAAAACATCAACATTATTATTTTTGCTGCTTTGTGAGCAGTGCCATTTCCTTAAAAAAATGCAAATCCAGAGTCACGCTGTGTGTGTGTGCAAGTGAAAGCAACACAGCCTCATTTATTTGATCATTTCCCACTGTACCGGAAAGAAGAACTCTAAGAAAAATAAAAGACAAGAAGCTACACACATACACACAGTGGACAAATCTAAACCCCTGAGCTAAACGTGCGTGTGGCTGGTTAGACAGTAAAAGGTCACTGCTTCAGCCATGTGACTCTCACACAGAGCTGGACACGGTTTCACGTGCCGTGATCCATACAACATCTATATCTGTTGCACTCATTCTCATACATACAAACTACATTTTCACTTTTTTTTAAGTAAATGTGAGTGGGGTTTGCCTGCATGTCCCCAACACAATTTCTAAGCAGTTCCACCCGTTTTGAGTAGTTGCTAACAGTTGCTACGGTGTTCCACATGGTTGCTAGGGTGTTCTGGGTGGTCAAATCTTTCATCTCCAGCTCAAGAATCTTTTTTAATTTAAGTCTACATTTTTACTTCCACCAGGTGAATGTCATTAGTCTATAATCAAGTCTAATCAGAATTAATTTATTCTTGGGGTGAGGGTTTGTTCAAATGACCTTTGGTCTCTCAGCCTTCAGTTATAAACCAGTTTCATTGCCTGATCTTGCTCCATATGTTACACACAGCAAATGTCACTGTCAAAGGGAAAAGCATCATCCCTAACTTCAAAAAAGTCTGACAGCTGATGTAATCTGACATCCATCAATCACAGCTTGATATCAAACAGACTGTGACTACCAAGGTCATAAATTATACATCTATATGAAAAACAGAAACAGCCAGACAAACACTGAATACCATCTGGAGTCAGAAACAAAGACAGGTAGAAAGAAAGTTAGAACGACTCTATCTAAAAAAAATTGATGCTGTTCACTTTATTTAAAAAACCTATTCTGATTCAACACCATTGTATTAAGTTTCTGGTTCAAATGTGATTGCTTCATGTTAAATTGACTTGAAACGATTACTTTTTGACATAACTTGATGTTTTCATATTAAAATAACATGGTTCAATCAAGTAAACCCAACCAGGACTCAATCAAACAGGACTTTCACTTCCCATCATGCTTTGCAAAGGGGCTGATCTGGGAGAGTAAATGTTGAAATAAAGTGTTATTTTAAGCAGTTTTTAGCAAGATGAGAAAATGGAGAGACTTATTAATGTTTACTTTCTATTATGTTGGTATTTAAAAGTTTCTGTTATGTTAACAGTTTTGGGGTTACCGTTGTGGTGAAGTGTTGAGCTTGCTGGGTTGAGGATCTGCTAACAAGAATTAAAGTTGTAATTAATAATAAAAAACAACTACTTTGGGCATACCGCGGATGTGACAAAACTGTCTTCTGGCTAACGTCTAACAATAAAAGTCTTTGCAGAGTAAAGATTTTGTAAAAGTAATATTCTTAGATAACTTTTGTAAAAGTTGTAAAAATTGATCTTGAATGCATTCACTAAATAAACTAATCAATTAAATTGAATTAATTATTTAAAATTTTAGTTTGATGTTAATTTTAGGATAATTGAACTTGACAGTTTTGGACAAATTAAGAATGTTAACCTGATTCAACTAAACAGCAATGAATTAACCTTATGTAATAAACTTAAGTTTACTGAAATAAATAATGTTAATTAAATGCAACATAACCCAGTTACGTGGAACCTGTTGACATAAAAAAGTGAAGTAAATCCAACGTATCATTTTTTGAGTCTATCTATCCATCTATCTATCTGTCCATCTACTTATCCATCCATCCATAGATCAATCTATCTACATCCATCTATCCATCTTTCAATCTACTTTTCCATCCATCCGTCCTTCCTTCCATCCATCCATCCATCCATCCATCCATCCATCCATCCATCCATCCATCCATCCATCCATCCATCCATCCATCCATCCATCCATCCATCCATCCTTATAACATTACAAGATTGTTTTTAAACTTTCAAGGTCTTTTTGCAGTTGGATGAAATTCAATTCCTTTCTACTTCCCTATGTTACATTTTATAATAATAATAATAATTAAAAAAAAAAGTAGTTTAAGGTTGAAGTAGCCACAAAAGCTGTTAGATATCTTAACCTCAAAAAGAAGTATATATTTATTTTAGGGGCATGAATATCCTACAATACAATAAAAGGTATTAACGTTTTCATTGCTACTAAAGTATAACAAATTCTAGAGTAAAGTATAAGCATGCAAATTATGAGTTTAAGGCGGCATCATTTGCCCAATGGTATCTCTGCCCTCTGTTGGCTGAGGGAGAAACTTTAGTGTGCAAGTGTGTGCGTGTGTTTGTACACAGATGTCTCATCAGAGCTCTCTCTGCTCATATTTTATTCATTGTTTGCTTGTGCGTGCTACAGGAGACCATGCTGCAGACAAGCCAAAACAACCGTGTGTGTGTGAGAGAGAGAGAGAGAGTGTTTCAAAGGTGCTGCAGCCAACACCCACCAATCTAAACCCAACGGATCAGTCTCTGTGTGTAATTCGGAGTTCATGGTGACCTTGGCTGCTCCTGGTGGGCCTCCATCTTTTAGTTAAGACATGCTGCCATCTGCTCCTTCTACATCCATCACCTTTATCCAAAACCACCCACGAACATCAGAAATCCAAATCCTCTCCATCCAGAACCTCTCACACGTCTCTGGACACCAACACAATATTTCCAAGAATTCCAAAAGCCTTGTACAAATATATTCAAGATCTTCTCTGTATGTTTGAAAATCTCCCACTGACTTCAAGTTCTCCTGGGAAGTTCCGACTTTGCAAATAAATACGACATGTTGGGCTTTTTTTGCTTCCGGCAAAAACATGAAGCTTTTGATTTCATGAAGAGCAAAATAATTCAAATTAGGTGTAGAATCAATGATTTATCTATGGATTTCATGCTGCCACAGAGCAATAAAAATATAGTGTTAAATATGTTAGCAAGGAAAGCAAAAAAATTTATTAAATTAAAAAAAAATAATAATAATATAAAATTAAATATAAATCATTAAAAAGTTTGAAAACTACTGCTAAAAAATTTGAAATGTTATTAGTTTTTTTTCTCCATATAAACTGTCTATGGCTTATTGCTAATTCTTTATCAACACTACACAATGTATCATTTTACAAAACAACTTTAATACTATTCTTTAGCTGTCTTGTATAATAGCAGTATTTCTTCTAGCAGATGCAAATTAACTTTGTGATTATTTTCCTCTATTTTATAGTCATCTCACCCCAAAAAAAAAAAAAGGTGCTAGACCAAGTTATCAGACACAATGTCATCATAATAAAACAAAGAACTGAAACCTCTGTAAAACATCTTTTATTGGTCTGGGAGAATAAAGCAAGCAGTATCAAAAATATCAGGGGTGACATTTAAAAATGGACGTCACGTTTCCAGAAGACATTCATTCTTACGTACTCCTGTACTAAAAATAGCCCAAACTAGACAAAAAAAAAAGTGTAAAATACACATTACACACCTCATTTAGCAAAGGCTCCACACCTCAGGGGTCACAATTTGATGATAAATCCGTTTAACCAAACACGGATAAATATGAACCAGAAGTGATATTCTGACTGAGTTGTGACTTTGATGTCTTCTGTCAATTCGGCTAAGATTTTAAAAGCACTTAGACCACAACAACAATAAGAGCAGCGAGAGCTTTTAATCCTAACAGTGGCTCTGTACCCATGTATTACAGTACCGCTGGGTAATTAGAGGCCCTAATTGGACCATCCACCACTACATGCTGGTTGAGCCCCTCAAGGCAGCGCGTGCATCGCACAGAAGAATTATTACAAGCAAATCTGTGTATGCACATGGACAGAGAGTGCACAGAAAGCTCCCCGGGCTCTTCTGGAATCCTTTCAGAGACTTTTGAAGCACTACAGAGTGTTCTAAAGCCTTTACGGAGCTTCGTACCATTTCTGTAGTGCACTGCTGGGCGGTGTAGCGGTTAGAGGATTAGTTTAGGCAACAATGGAAACTCTCATTAATGCAAGCACATATTGAAACTTGGCATACAGCAATTAGCAATGAGACATGCGACCAGTAATACTGAGCTAGACACAATGTGAAGAGAGCTACGGGACATAAATTGTATGTAAATGCAGCCTAAATTACAACATTTTAATTCTTGGTCTCAAAGCTGGAAGATAACGTGCTGTTTGCGCTCTTGAGAAAGACTTTTAACCCCAGAGTATGTGAAAGTCCTGATTGTGTGCTAATATATAAAGATTCAACAATCTTCTGCAATGTAAGAACTTCAGAGATCCTTAAAATATTAGTCAGCATTCTGATGCTGCAGACAATTTAGGCTTGCCAGAATAGTAGTAGTGTTTAAGCTCACTGAAGCGTCTAGCAATCTGTTTTAATTAAGAGTGCTGGCAGGAGCTACAGGGGGAATGCGGGGTTCAAAGCTTCCTTCAGCCCACAGAGAGCTGCCATCTGATCTACTGCCTGCATCATGACCCAGCATTTCACCAAGGGAACTGAATGTAGCGCAGAAGTGAAAGTACAACCTGGGTCATGTCTGGGGTATTTGGGGTGGTGCAATCGGAAATGAATGGACCACAATAAAGACCAATGAGGAACAGAATGCCAAAAGAGATAAAGTACAGACTATTTCACACACACAACTAAAAAAGAGGAATATTTTAGTTGTTGGGTTTTGAATTGCACTACCATTTAAAAGTTTGGGGTAGATAAGATTTATGTTTTTAAAAGAAGCCTCTTATGCTCATGAAGGAGTAATTTATGTGATCAAAAATACAGTAAAACAGTAATATGGTCAAACATTATTTACAATTTAAAAAAAAAAAATGTTTCTATTGTAATATCTTTTAAAGTGTAATTTATTCCTGTAATGTTTTCTATTGTAATATTTGTTAAAGTGTAATTTATGAATTTTCAGCATCATTTTCAGCATCATTAATCATTTACTAGTCTTCAGTGCCACATGATCCTTCAGAAATAATCTAATATGCAGATTTGCTGCTCAAGAAGCATTTTTCATCATTTCTTATTCATATATATAAATATATATATATATATATACACACACACATACAGTATATAGGCACCCTTAGTAAATATGAGCAAAGGCGGCTGTGAAAATAAATCTGCATTGTTTATCCTTTTGATCTTTCATTCAAAAAAATTTGCAAAATTCTAACCTATTATTGAAGCAAAACAATTGAAAATGGGGGGGAAAGCTCATTATGAAATAATTTTTTTTCTCTAGTTCACGTTGACCACAATTATTGGCACCCAAATATTTCAACATCCTTTTCCCAAGATAACAGCTCTGAGTCTTCTTCTAAAATGCCCGACGAGTTTGGAGAACAGCTGACAAGATATCAGAGACCATTCCTTAATACAGAATCTCTGCAGATCCTTCAGATTCCCAGCTCCATGGTGGCTCTTCAGTTCACTCCACTCATTTTCTTTAGGGTTCAGGTCAGGGGACTGGGATGGCCATGGCAGAAGCTTCATTTTGTGCTCAGTGACACATTTTTGTGTTGGTTTTGATGTTTGTTTTGGATCATTGACCCGATGGAAGATCTAATCACGGCCCATAATAAGATTTCTAGCAGAAGCAGTCAGGTTTTGATTTTTATCTGTGATTTTTACCTGTTAGTATTTGATAGAATCCATGATGCCATGTATCTGAACAAGATGTCCAGGACCTCCAGCCCCACAACATATGCCCACAACATCAAAGATCCAGCAGTATATTTAACCGTGGGCATGACATATTTTTTATCCATGTGTGCACCAAACCCATCTGGTGGGTTTGCTGCCAAAAAGCTATTTTTTTAGTTTCATCTGACCGTCTTGTCTGACAACTGTCTGACAACATTTATACATTTCTGGCGGACATTTTATTCTCCACTGCATGAAGTTTGCCAAAGTGAGCCAGGTTAATGCCATCAGCATTCAGCCAGTTATATTTGAGACANTATATATATATATATATATATATATATATATTTATTAAATACGTGCTGCACGCTTTCCTCTCAATAACAAAATAAACACACAACAAAAATTGAGAAAACGGCAAGCATTTTTTAAATAATGCATAAGAAAAGCATCTGATGATCACAGCAACATAGATATGTTTGCATGAGCTCTGCATTTCGGCACTCTAGTAGTCAAGTCACATTTATTTATATAGCACTTTATACAAAAGATTGCTTAAAATCAAGCAGCTTTATAGTATTAAACATGAAAAACAATGTCAGAGTCTTGTTTCATCAGAAGAAAAACTTCATTTTCTACTATAAGGGGCTCTCCAGTGTGTTCATGTTTTCACTCGCAGACATCTGATCTCCACGCAACTAACAGGCCAAATGAACCAGAAAAAAATTCCATGTGAAAGAAGGCAGAGCCTCAGCAAACACCTCCTATTACATTATCGTCACGGACCAATGGTAGTACGAAGGTGTTTTGCAGAAACTTTTCCTGAGAGTTCTCTTTAGCAAGCCGTTTCGAACTCCCAAATCAAACACAAGACGAACTTCGTTTTGGCCTGATTGTGCTCAAAATGACATCACATTAGTTTGTTCTTCGATTTTGTTTGAAGTAAGCCTTAAGCTTACGCTACTATACATCGCATCACGGGTTACTCATTTGGTGCAAATCGACTTGCGCAGTATGTGTACGGTCATCTGCCGGAAGCTAGTTATTTGAATTTATAGTTTTAAATATGGATATTTTTCTTACAAAAACGCATCGCATTGCCTTTATTAACCTTTATTAACCCCTGAAGCCGTATGGATTACTTTTTTATAATAGATTTTTGTAAATATATCTCTGATTGCATTTGTCTGAAAGAAGATAGTCATATACACCTAGGATGGCTTGAGGGTGAGTAGATCATGGGATAATTTTCATTTTTGGATGAACTATCCCTTTCAGATGAAGCTACAAACATACTGAGGCCTTCCCAAAAGAAGACAGTAGAAGACACCTGAAAACTAAATCAACAGGAAGCAAGAACACAAGGAACTACCAATCGTGAAGTGACATACTTGAATATCATTGAGATGGAAAGAGACAAAACTGTAGGTGATTCACAGATCTGCTCACCGAAGCCAGGTCGCGACCAGACACAGCAGGTCATGAACCGTACGTGTGCATGTTTTGACAATGTGAAAGTACACCAATCATAACGGGGACGACTAAAAAAGGGAAGTGAAGTGCACGTCCTTGTGTCCCAACCGGAGTGGAATGAACTTCAGTCAAGCTGCATCACATCACACACGTCCGTCCCAGAGAGACAGACTGCATGCTGAGCTTATAGAAGATAAAGTTGACAGTGGGATTTATGATTGCGTCCCGAGTTGCTGTTTTGATACACGGAGGAAGAGAGGACAAGCTAAATCAGGTTATGAGTTTTGAGGCCAGGGCTCAGTCGAAACAAGAAAAGTTCAGCTGAAGTAATTACTGAAGTTAACTAACAAAAGGAAATGCTGGTGCAATCCTCACAAAGACGGAGGAAAATGTTTTCTTCCAACACCACAAAGACCTGAGAGATATCATTTTTCATTTGGAACATGCTGTCAGGGCTGAAATATAGCGGCAGGCAGCGCTGCATATGGGTGCAGGTATGGAGGTTTCTGTATCAGGTGGCATAAATAAAGACTGCTGTGGGAGGCACAGGATGCGGTCCATCCCCGTATCTCATTCCTCAGCTTTCTGTTCAGTCATATTCAATGTCAAATATGACGCCGGTTTCTGGCTCTACCCGCGAAGGAGGAAAGCGAACGTGTGTGTTCCTTTGCCTTCAGGCTGCCTGAAAAACAAGCCTGGGTTGCTGTTGAGCGCTCAAGTACCTGTAGAGACTCGCTAGAGGACAGAGAAACAAGAGAGAACGTGAGAAAGAAAGAAATGAGGTAAAGACATGTCCAGAAGCTGCCGAGTCTGACGGTTTCTGTCACAGTGGCCCTTTCTCAAGCAGCGAGAACATGGACAGATCCTCTCACTAAACATGTCAGGTGAAAAGACAGACACTAAGGGCATTTTCACACCACAATTTACCTGGAAATACTTCAGAAATCAGATCTGGTGTTCTGTATTTTCTGTCAGCTGTTTAGAATCTAAACTAGCAAAGCCTAATTTGTGAATAATTCATTCTCTGGAATCAGTTCCTTTCGATGAATTTGGCAAACAGGTAAGAAAAAATACGGTTTGAGATTCAAGGCAAATCAGTTTGTGGTTCAGTCCGAATCAGTTTATGGTTCAGTCCAAGTTGGTTTGTGGTTCAGTCTAAATCAGTTTGTGGCTCAGTCCGAATCAGTTCATGGTTCAGTCCAAATCAGTTTTTGGGTCAGTCCAAATTAGTTTGCGGTTCGGACCAAATTGGTTTGTATTGTAGTTCAGCCTGAAATGTTTTTTGATTCAGCCCAAATTAGTGTGTGATTTAGCTCGAATCAGTTCATGAATCAGCTAGAATCAGTTTGTGATTCAGCCAAAATCAGTTCGGTATTCATCTCAAATTGGTTCGGAATTCAGCCTGAAACGGTTTGTGATCCAGTCAGAATTGGATCATGGCTAATTCTGAAAAGGTTAGCTGTTCAGGCTAAATCAGATCATGGTTAAATCTGAAACATTTGGAGAGTTCACATACTGAATAATATAGAGCAGTTTCTCAGTCTGTAAAACTGCAATTTAGAATCAGCACTATTGAGGTCTTATTTGTAAAAAAACTAAAAAAAACTAAAAAAATATTATTTTGAGACAGTTCTTTTTAATAAATGTGTTAAACGGGTAACCAGTCAGATCTGAATCAGTTTGTGAATTAATTTGAATCAGTTTGTGGTTCAGTTGGAAAAAGTTTGCTGTTCAGTCTAAATCAGTTCATGATTCAGCCTGAATCATTTGGATAGTTTGCACATGCACTTTAGCTTGTGAATAACACCTGCATGTGAATGACTCTGAAAAGACATTTTCAGACTAAAAGAGTGCCAACACCAAACACAAAAACACTAATGGTATACCATACCATGGTAAAAACACAGTAAAAGTCATTATGTGCTACCCACTGGAGAGGTTTTCTGTAATGAGTCAGTCTAAAAAGCAGTCAGGATAAGATAATTGTGGATGTTTGGTGGGTGTTGAGCAGAGGAAGAAAACATCATTAGCTTCATGCCGCAATAAAGAACCACTTTGATTTCTACATGAGGGTCAATTGCCACAGGGACAATTCACTCCAGCAATACGGGGAAGAAAAGAGGGAGATAGAAAGAAAGACAGAAAGAGACAATAAGAAATAAAGACAAAAAGAAAGACAACAGTAAGTGCATGTAGAGCTGAAGTGGCCTGATGAGAATTCAATCATGGCTGTCCAGAGATACCTTCTTCAATTAAACCACAGCAGCTTCTGGCTTCTTATTTCCTGTCTAAATCCACTTCCTGTTCCTTTTCCCTTTATCACTTCCCTTACTTTTGATTGAAATACGTCTTTGAGTCCCTTAAGAAGTTGTTAAGCCAATGAAATGATACTGTAATTAGCATAAGTATATATAACACGCACGCATGCACGCACATACAAACACGCGCACACACACACAATAAGGTCAGTTTTTAATTTTTGTCAACGCATTTCAATAATACATAAACTAACAAAAGATTTATAAAATATAAACAAATTAAATCAAATATTAATTACATTTAGATCTGTCTTTTAAAAATGTCCAAAGTTTTATTTTAGGATTAGGCATTTGGTACCTCTGTTTATTTTTATGGATATTAATTTGTATGAATAGCAATAATAATTAAAAAACTTAACTGAAGCACCTGGCTCCTAAGAGATCAAGTATTTCTCAAGTTTAGAAATGTTTATTTAAAAAAAATTAATAAATAAAAAATAAAAATTGTGAAACAGATAGTTGAGCTAGTTAGTGTCTTGAGATCCTGGTTTATGCACAGCAGGGAAGGCAAGCGCTTTGACATTTCCAGATCCGAATGGGACACGATTCATGGATATTTTTTTTCTCTCTCCTGGTTTCTTTTTCCTTTGGCCATGTCAACTGTTAGTAGGAAACTAGACATTATATTTATAGTCCCACTGCAGCCTTCAGGAGATCTCCTCACTCTCTCTCTCTCTCTCTCTCACTCGCTCTACTCTTGGGCATTTCAACTCCCAAAAGAAAGAGATGATATACAAACAAATGTGTGTGAACTCACCCTAAGGTGTTTTGAAAAATCCTGCCATGAAATATTCAATTGAGTGAGTAAAGCTCTACTGGGATGCATCTAATACACATCTTTCAGCATTAATAACCAACAAAATGCCGTTCAAATCCAGTTTCTTGGCTGCTTGCAAACCACAGAGGAGCTTTTTGCAGGTGTTTTGAAGGTGTGACTAAACAAATTTGATTTAAGCAATTAAAAACAACCCTTTCTGTCTAATTGGGCGATTCTTGGCTCGAATAACCTGCAAAGTGGACCAGACCTGCCAATAGTCAAAAGATCGACTCTTTGAGACTAATAGGAACTTGACTCTTTTTCTTTTCCTGATTGTAGAGAAACACATCAAGTTACCACCCATAAAACTTGAGATGTCTGAAGAAAGAGACATTGGTTATTCTCTTATTTCTGATATCATGTCCCATCAGATAGAACCGCTCAAGCTTAACAGACCTTCTTACATAAAACATAACAGTAAAACACAAAATCATTCCACATGTATTTTCCACATTTTTGAACATTCTCCCTCGGATTCATTTCTTCCATTTTATTTTAGTAATTCATACTTGGGTGCTTTTATTTATTTATTAGTAGTGTTTACTAAGGCAAGCATCCCTATTACTCATATTTTGGGTCAGTGATTCGAACAAACCTTAAACTTTAACTATTAAACTTCAGAGTATAACTCTACAATGTTTGCCTGAGAGACAATACATATGGCAGAAAACTCCACTTTCACTACAGGAACATCCCAAGTCGTATCTAGAGACAAGAATATCATGGAGACTTGAGGGTGGACCACCTAGCAACCATCCAGAACACCATGGCGACATGATTAAAACCACTAACAACCTAGCAACAACAAAACAGCAAACTGGAAACCACTCACAACACTCTAAAAACATGGTAGGGTTCTCATTTGATATTTTCTTCAGATTTTTTGTTTTGCTTTTACATAAAGCTAACTATAATTATTAGAAACTTACCCAAATCCAAACCTCAACCTGAATAGGCATGTGCAAAACCGCTTCAAAAAGCATCTAACTCAGTGGGTTGCCCAAACCACTATACCACATAAGAACCGTGGTATAATAAAAGGCACAATATGTATTTTTTTGCCGCTAGAGGTCGCCTATTCAAAACAAAGGTGTAGCTTGATGACGGTGAGATTGAGCATGGAATCATGGTAGATGTCGTCTTCACATCACAGCCGGTGGAAAAGAAGCATGAATATGCAACAAATACAAGATAAACATCACTAATCAATAAGATGATTGTTGGCCGACTAGTTGATCTACCAGTGATTATCCATTTGTGTTTTTCCAATTGAAGACATTCATAAATGTCTCCATAGGAAGATTTTGTCAGATTTATCTCT
The DNA here is from genome assembly GCA_003731715.1 of Anabarilius grahami. Classification (NCBI taxonomy): domain Eukaryota; kingdom Metazoa; phylum Chordata; class Actinopteri; order Cypriniformes; family Xenocyprididae; genus Anabarilius; species Anabarilius grahami. The sequence continues at coordinate 2,375,330 of RJVU01042532.1, forward strand.
TTCTGGGGACAAATCCATCACTAAAGTACTGCTAAGTAAATCCACACACACACGGCTCAGTCAAAGGACATCCTCTACACAACAACTTCAAAGAAAAGATAGTGTGTGTGTGTGTCTCTGCCTGTAGAGGCCACCTGCTCAGTCACCGATGCTGAAAGCTGTCTGGGATTAGAAGACACACACACACACACACACACAGAGACATGGAGTCCAAAGATAACGCTTTTCATGTTCGCATGTGTGTGGAATACCACTAAGAGCACGGCGTGGTCTTATTTTCCATCCTCAAAGACGCAGAGACGGATATGCGTAAAAGCAGACGTCTTCATTCAAAGAGAGAGCACATCAAAACACGATGGAAACGAGGAGTCACGAGGAAATCTCAGATGGGCTCGAGTGATCAGACTAATGCACAGACTCTATTACGAACTCAGAACAATCAGTGCAGCCTTTGAACCGCAGTCCCATTACAGGACGTGCGCTGTATCAAAACCACCGCAGCATTTACCGCTCGATAAAGAGCCAGATGACGTTTAGACTGTATGTTGTGGGTACCTTTAGTGCTGAGAGTTTTAGACGTCAGCTCCAGCGTGTTCAGCGTCTCTGAGCCGATATTCTCCAGGGTGATGGTCAACTGCTGGGTCTCTCCATTAAACAGCTGCAGGGACACGCTAGTGGACAGGTCTTCACTGGACAGATGAGCCGACCTGGACCAAGAAAGGAAATACAAAGAAGAAAATCATTAAATCCTCTTTAGGGGTGTAAATATTTGCTTTGACAACAATTCAGTTTTGATACTTTATTAAATTATGTGATGCATCATGAAATTGTCACATGAAATCAATGTACTATATTTGAGTTCAATAATTTTTTATTTAATATTTTGTATTTTTAGGCGATTTATGGTACTAAATTATATTTACGGAGTAGTTATAATACATTTATTAACTTTTTGAGCATAGACCTACAAAAATGTTATTTATTTATTTAACCTGTTAAAAATTGAATTCATTTTGATCTGTTTTCGAAGTGACACTTGGCAAATTATGCGGAAGTAAAAAAAAAAGTTACTGAAATTTATGCTTATTGTTATGAAAAATGCACAAAAATGCCATTTAAAATTTGTATATAAAATATATATTTTCAAAAACATGTTTTACTCTAAAACTGCAAGCTTGATATCTCAAAAAATGAGCTTTCAGGAAGATTTTGTTTGTCTGCAGCACCAAAAGTTTTCACTAGATGAAATTCATATCCCATTAATTTCCTATTTTTTTCAGGACCATTTAACCTTTTCGAACCGTGTCCATGTTGTTTTGTTTTGTGTTTGTGTGTGTGTGTGTGTGTGTGTTCACATAGCAAGTGCCAAAACTTTTACCAAGTTTCGTACCATTCCGATGAAGTACAAAAAAAAATCTTTAAAACTTAAAATTGGAAGAGCACCAGAGGGTTAAAAGGCTTTTACTTTTAGTTTTACTTTAAAAGTCCTATAGACAATTTTTTTTTTATTGCTTTGGATAATAATCAAAGAATTTCAGAGTGCACCATGTGGAGAAAAGTGTCTGCTAAATAAATTAAAATAAAACACTGGGTATTATTATAGCTATTATAATCAATTATTAATTTGCATATTCATTGCATTGAAATTACATCAGATTTATGCATTTACATCTCTAATGTTCTTAAAGAAAGATAGCTAGAAAGACAGAAAGACAGCTAGAAAGAAAAAAACATATTTTAAATTTGTTTCTTTAGCTCAAAATAATGCTAAATGTATTTTTTATGTTGGTCCAGATAACACGCCCTAGAGGACTATCGTAAAGACCAGCCAATGACAATGTCAATAAGGTCAATGGCTCTTTTAATTGAAAGGTGGAACTTTCTTTTCTACAGCCGCTTTTCAATTAAAAGAGTCAATCGCCTTATTAGGGCTTCGCCTCAGTGATTTCTCATGTGGTTTGTCCCCTTATATCAACTCTGGTTTAGCAATGGCAAACACGCTTCTAGTTAAATGGGGAAAAAAGATCATGAGGATGTGCAAAAGCCTGCTGCAAAATTCAGATTCACCTTTGTGTATGAAAAATCAAAAGTCTTCAAAATAAGGGAACACCCTGAGGCTTGAGCAAAGCCCTTCACACAAACAGTCCATTAAAATAAACATGTGCTGCAAATGTTCTGTCCCATCAGTTTCCCCTCAATCGCAGTGTTTGTTCCTCTCAGGGTGTCTAAATAACCTTTAGTCAATCATTTAAAAGTTTAATCCATTTTTCATGTCTTCAAACAGTGTCGTTTTTGTCAAAAAGCATATGCACTGATGCTTGGCTCTAAAAAGCCCTTCAAGAAGCTCAAAAGAAAGTGAAATAATGAAAAATGAGTGTCAGATCAAAATGAGAGCTTCAAGGTTTTGCTTTCTGAAACATCTATTCACAACAAAATATTTGCATGAATTAATTAATTTTCTTGTCATAAAAAGACTAAAACGAAGTTTCTTTAAAGCTGCAGTCCGTAACTTTTTTGGTTAAAAATGATCCAAAATCAATTTTTGAGCAAGTACATATCCAGCCAGTGTTCAAAACTATCTCCTTATCTTAGCTCGATTCACAACGTAAGCTTGTAATAATGTTTTAAAATAAGAGCGACCTGGTGGATTTCCGTGGGAAATTCGAGCATGCAGCAGTTCGTCTTTGCGTCATTACGTCACGTCCGTAAACAGAAAAAGGAGTCCAGGCAAGTCAGTTTTATCATGTGAGGATGCTGCTTGTAGCGGATCATTTATAGTCTGTTCTCACAGCAGCTGAAATAATTAAACGACAATCTGACACTGACAATCATCAGTGAAAACTGGAGATTCACCCGTAGTCAAAAAGCAAAAGACTTTGGACTGTGGAGTGGCTACAGAAATTAAAATCTACAGGTAACACTAATATACACTAAATACACATAGCGTGCGTCTCAATCAGCTCCCTAGTTCAGTAGTCAGGGCACTGATCAGAGAATCGGCCACATTCATTTACATGATATACTGATTCACGACCTAGGGAGCTGATTGAGACGCAGGGATAGTCACGCAATGCTGATGTTGTTAACACTGACAATTTGAGAACAAAGTATAACAGTAATAATAATTTGCATGGTTTGGCGTGATCCGAGCTAAGCGATCGTTAGATTTAATCATCATTAGCAGCGCGATTTATTGTAGCCTAATGCTTTTTTCCTCAGTTGGTCAGAACAAAAGTGGCAGACATGTTACTTACTTGTTCAGCTGATATTTTCCAGTGAAAATTCGTATATTGGTCATACTTTCAAGACGTAGAATCTGTGATTCTGAAGTACAGTATCCACACCGGTGTAGTGATTGACAGCAAACATTAGATTCATCCGCGCTGAGCCGTGCCGATGCACAACCCACATAACGACAACTATTCCGCATATGACTGCAATCGCATGTTTCAAACAGAGATGGCGACAAAGAGGAAAAATGGCGGACTGCAGCTTTAAGGAAAAAACTGTTCACTTCTACTTAAACAGGAAAGGCCAAAATCTCTTATCATGTGTTATCATGTGATGTCATGCATTTTTGCTTAAAACAATATAGTTTTAGGAGGGTAAACTTAATTCATATGTATGTTCTAGAGTATGATAAAAGGTAAACGGCACTTTTAACTGAAAGTTGGGATTTATACAGCCGCCATATTTGGCGTTTCAAATTCTTCCATTCATTTATTTGACAAGTGGTCTGTCTCCTACCCCTTACAATGTCTCTGACCAAACCCTTATTCCAGCAGAGCCACACTAAATCAACCAATTTCATTTCATTCTAAATGTCATTTCAGACTGACTCATTTAAGTTTGAAGAATAATATTTTGAATGTACTTGAGAATAAATATGTTTACAGCAGCCTCTGCAGAGCTAAATGTGATTAAAATGACAATCCTGTCAAATGGAGTATAATGTGTGTGTGTGTGTGTGTGTGTGTGTGTGTGTGTGTGTGTGTGTGTGTGTGTGTGTC
>RJVU01042532.1:2379667-2391024 GCA_003731715.1 Anabarilius grahami
ATATTTTAATTTTTTTTAATATATATTCTGTAATAAATTTACACACACACACACACACACACACATATACATATATATATATATATATAAATATTTATTTGCACACATAAAAATAATGAAAATAATGTTTTTTAAAGTAATCATAACTAGAATATTTGGATTTTCAAATATTAATTATTATTACTACTGGTAATGAATAGTGTGGTGGTTTATTCAAAGGATCGCCTTAATAATCTGTTTCAACCAATAATATATTATACGTTTCAAAGAATCAATGGCATGAAGTTTGCGGTAAAACTTTGTTATCTGGAAGGCTGATAAAAACCTCTGCAACCCTGACTCCCAAAACCTGCCAACAGCAGCCAGCCAATCACAACAGATTTCTTGCCAGCACTTTATTTTTGTGTGCAATATGCATCAGGCAGTCCGTGGGCTTTCCATGAGCAATCGGGCATGCTGTCTGAGGCTGAGAATAACCACCTGAACGCTTCCTCCGATTTGTGACAGCACTGAGCAAAGTGACATCTCTATAAAACTGTGTTTTGCAAGCAGGCTACAGCAACTAAAATATTATCATAAGAGAATGTGATATAATTAAATCAACATTATTATTATTATTTATTTTATTTTATATTCTGAAGAAGGAAAGCATCTGAACCTTGGTAAAGATGTGCAGAGCTGCAGTCGTGGGAGTGATGGCACCACCTCCACCATACAGCCGCTGCTCTTCACCCCCACCAGACCCTCCAGAAGACAGTCGCTGCTCACCCCAAACACTGACGTGTGATACCCTGCACAACAAACAATATCAGTAAAAATCATATTTAAAAATGTTCCATAATCACAGACCGCACTAACAATCTGAAGGCAATTAGAGCTCATTAAAGTCTTCTGAAACAAGATCGTGATTTGTAGATGTTAAGAACTGCTGGAATGGACATAAAGCAGGGATCGATGAGTTTATCCTATTTTAATGAGAGGATATTTAGCTGGTTTATTCAAGCAGAGAAACACTTTACTTGTTTTTCAGTTTGAGGCAGGCTTGATTTCTGCATTATTAAAGCATTATGAACCAGAATAAATAAATGTTCTGTTTTTTTTGCCTTCACTAGTCCAATATTGATGAATTCAAAAACAACCCCATTTACCTACTATTTAATATTTATATCCTATTTACTTAATGCACTCAATATTTACTCAATAATATTTGCTGCACATTATACTATAGCAAAAAACAGAATACATTAAGGGTGGGCGATATCACAAAAATATTATATCACATTTCTTTTTCAGGAAAATCACAATTTTTTCATGTTGGTTTTACTATTTTGCAAGTGACTGAGCAGTACAGCCAAAATAGTTTCCCTAATGTAACAAAATATAAAATAAAAAAATAAAAATGACAACATTTAGGCCAAAATAGGGGTGGGTGAAGATGAAAACCAGTATTTCATTATTTTATCTATGTTATTAAAAATAAGAACAAAGATGTACATTACAAATACAATATAATATACAAATGAAATAAACAATGCTTTATTTTTTCACAGTAGGCGTATTTAACAGTAGTACTTAAGTACGAAATTTTGTAAAATATAATATAGACTTCACTGTATAAATTACATATACACCAATTCTTATTAAAGCTACTGAAGTTATTTACTGAAGAGCAGTAAGTGATTTTCTCTTTGCCTTTTGTTGTTTGAATAACATTAATGACAAGCGACAGCAGGTTTATTAGGCTGCTGTCACTTTAAGACCTCATGCACAGATCTAATATAGGCCTACCATAGACTGTAAAAAAAATAAATAAATGTAATATACAGACACTCATCTGGTCTTCTCCCAACTGTTTACGTTCACTTAAGACATAACCAGCTGTGTTTATGTAAGCCTTGTGTGTATTTGACAGTTTAAGCGTAATAAGATGTGAAAGATAACTTAGTTTAGTACTCACAGGCTGTTTAACAGTCTTTCATAGTGCGCCCGCATCAGGAGTACGCACTCAGTGCATGTCAGAACAGCGTGTGAATAAAATGTTTAACCGGCAAGGCTTTAAAACGCATGCAAAAAATAAACTTTCGTGATGTCATGTGAGCATAACCCTACCTAACATGTGATGTGAATGTACGTCGAGCTGTACAGTATGTTGAGACGGAGGCACCAGAACTGCAACCGACAGAATGTGCACTGTAACACAATACTACGACATTTCTTCAAAAGCCGATTGTGGAGACCTTTTAATTGTTCATGATCAAAAATTGTGATATTGCACACCCCTAGAATACATATTCACAAGCCAATCAATTCCCAATTGATAAAAATCATTATTTCCACACTGAATATTCAGTTTCAGTTTCATGTTGTGTTTAAGGTGTTGTAAAACTCACCGCTGATTGTGATGTTGCCTGCGGTGCGTGGAACTCCAACCAGAGTCACCGGATAGAGGCCAGACTCCGCTGGCAAAGACAGAGCGGCAGGAAGGGACTCAAAATCCACACCTGATGTCAACAGACCCTGATGAACACAATCACACAGAGTACGTAGTGGTCAATACACATTGGTAAACATAACTATGCACTATATATACACTGCTTATTATTTCTCTTTTTTTTTCCTTCTTCTTTTTTTTCTCCATGTAAGAAAGAATGAGTAAAATATTCCATTCCAAAGGATGAAATAATGACAAAATTTTCATTAGTTTTTTTTTTTTCAGTTTAATACCAATAAATAAACTAATAATAATGAATAAATAAATAACAAAACACGTTAAAACAAATCTAAATAAAACACTTTGATAACGAAATACAACACAAATAAATAAAACAAATAATCAAATAAAACAAAAAAGCGAACAAACTAATGAACAAATAAATACTAACAATGTGAGAAAAAAAAGACTATATTATATTCTTAGCTTAGTAAATTGTGTAAATAATAATATATTGCTCATGAGCAAACTCCAAAATGTGCATCATTCAATCTTCAAAAAGGAGTTGATTAACATAAATAGCAACTGAAAATGCATATTTACCAAATACAGCTAAAAAGCAAAACTAAAATAAGAAACACATATCATTAGATCCTGATAACAAATATTTTGTTTGGCATTTTGTTTTTCCAACTTCAACCTACTAATTGGGCTTTTTTTGGCAGAAAACACAATCTTTCACAGTTTTATGCTTTTTTTTATTCTAGCTTTTGTCTTTGCATTAACGATAATAACATCAGAATAAAGAGATAAGAGACAAATGCAGAAGCCAAAAGCAGAATGTAAAGACAGAAATAGATCAACGAAAAAAACATTGGTGACAGACCAAGGTTTGAGTTTTCTTTCTCTCTCTCTCTCTCTTTTTTTTTTTTTACCTCCAAACATCATATAATCAATCATCCTGATATCCATCTGATATGGAGGAGATGAAATCACTCCCAGCATGCTCTTCCCATTACCCATGGAGAAAATTGCTCTTGTTCACAGAACTACAAAGAAAGGAACCAGCTTTACCAGAATCACAGCGGCAGATGAGAGTGAGAGACGGAGACAGATTGAAAACCAGCTGCTTACACCTTCGTCGTGGAGGTGAGGGCCGATTATTACTATACCTCCAGAAGTCAAGCTGCTCTCCGCTGAGAGTTTTCCCGCTTTCTATTCATACACGAGACACCACTCAGAGTCCATCAAATGTGCTTTATGGGCCTTTTGCCATATTAGCCTGAATGAAACCATTAAACTCTGGACTCAACAGGAAAAGAAATGAGAAGAGGATTTTCTATTTCTCCTGATATTCGGTCCGCTCAGTGTCCAATGTCTCTGTGACATGAAACTTTTCTATCTCTAGTGTGTAGCTTTCATTTCTTTTCATTTCTGAAACAACCATGTAGGAAGACACATCATGGCCATATTACAGGATGACAATGTCAAGACTCAAATTGTAAAAGAATGGTTGGGAGGGAGCATAAAGAATCATTTTCACACGAATTGGCACCCCAGATCTTAAATTCATTGAAAGTCTTTGGGATGTGCTGGAGTAGACTTTACAGAGTGACAACATCACAACATTTATTTCCATCAAGAGGTGCATCAATTTTTGGTCAAAATCTTGTATTGACAATGGAAGAGTCAAGCACTCTGTAAAGTCTACTCATCTGCGGCGATGCGTGTTGCAGTAGTGCTGTCATATCTGGCTATAACATGTCATATAGCTTATAACACACTCTCTTACATTTACTTTTTAACATTTTGGGAGGAGTAAAATTTACATATGTGGTTTCAACAACCAGATGCATTTACACTTCATCTGGAATTTGTCTCAAACCACCCCCTGAAGTGTTATGAGTGATCAGTTTCAAATCTATCTCGAAAGCGTTTCAGAGGCATTTTCTCCTGGTCTTTTTACGATCGGATAACTATACGATCAGAGAAAACGCACAATGTGACCAGGTGTAAACAGGCCCACTGAAATATCCGTTCTGAGAAATCAAACGTTTCTTCACTAAATGCTATGAAAAGCAAAAAAGAGCTGGGAGAGCAACCCATGATTTTAAGCCAATCAAAAAAAAATACAATAAAAATGGAGCATTTGGCTTTGTTGACATGTTTTGTGGTGACGAGGTTGAAAGGATATGGCGGTCTAATTCAAGGTCTGTCAGTAAAGTCAAAGTCTGGCTAAAGTTAGTAAAATCATTTACAGCACCTCTAGACGTAGTCTCGCGTAGCCAGACCTTCAGACTGACGGCAGAAGGTCTGAACTCTATCGCAGCTTTCATTGGCCAAGGACCACCCAAGAGGACATTTGACTGACATGTAACGCAACCAATCACAGTTTGTTTTGTTCCGGGTCAGCTTTAGGGCGTGCAAATGTAAAGTCGATGTCCCTTCAAATAACAGTCTAATAAATTATTCATTCAAGAACATTGTGCAAGTTTACTGCAACAATGGAGCTGCGAACTTCACATACTTTTGAAAATCCAGTGTTTAGTTGATCCTGGTAAGCGCTTGTAAACACGACCACGTTCTTCTTCCACAAGAGGGTTTGGCATCACGGCATTTGTTTCCATGCGGACCGTTAAAGAACGCGACACACCCCGGACATCCTGTAGAATCCAACCAACCAGATGACGACTTCGAAACTCCTGAAGTGTTTTCAGATAAGTGTGCCATATGCATGCATCAGACGTTCAGCCAACGGTCGGTGGGTGGGTCTGAGGCTGAGACTACTCTAGACTCCACTGTCTAGAGCAGGGATGGGCAAACTCGGCCCTGGAGGCCCACTGTCCTGCAGAGTTCAGCTCCAACCCTGATAAAACTCACCTGCCTCTAGCTTTCTAGTAATCCGTAAGGAATTGATTAGCTGGTTCAGGTGTGTTTGATTAGGGTTGGAGTGGCCCTCTAGGAGAATCAAAAGACTCAAAGATGTCTTCCTCATTCAAACTCTGAACAGTTGAGCAGCTCTGTAATGAAGACACATAATAATGCAATTCAAGATGTCTGGTTTTAAGTAATAGTTAAACCTTAATTAGCCATAGGCTACAATACCATGTTCAGCTCTGAAGGCTAGCAGTAAGTGCCTAACCTGTAAAACAGTTTACTATGTAAAACCTGTGGCTCATATTATATGGAGGGATTCACTATTGTATAAGCATATTTTGAAATAACTCATTTGCATTTCCTTCTTGAAAAGGTTAATAAGCTTGACAGCTAATGCTAACGATCTGTTCTTTTCTGACTTTCATCGGCTGCTACAAAGACCCCGTGGAAATATGCTCTTTGTTAGTCTTTTTTTCCCCTGCTCCACCTGACAAAAATTATACAACCCATTTTCAAAAGCACTGTACCATAATCATACACTTAATTAAACTGAGACCAAAGTGAATTGAAGAGAAATATTTTCAAAGCAGTTTCATGAACTGAAGACATTTGCAATTAATATTTTATATGTAAAACTGTGTTACATTGGTGCCGAAACCCGGGAGGAAGGAGGGACATGCTGTTGGGAGCCCTCGCTGCTGAGGGGGATCGCAGTGCTGCGGAGTTCGGGCAGCGCGGGANATACACTTAATTAAACTGAGACCAAAGTGAATTGAAGAGAAATATTTTCAAAGCAGTTTCATGAACTGAAGACATTTGCAATTAATATTTTATATGTAGTAAAACAGTTTGTAATGTCTATATAAATTAAATAAAGTACAACATTATTTAAATTATAAATTAAATCAATTAAAAATGAAACATCTTAGGCCTAGTAGTAACAAAGATATATATTACTACAATTTGAGGATCCAATGGAGTTGTGGAGTTTAGTCACAAGCTCTTTTTAACACATTTTCCCCCAGTTTAACATACAAGGCTCAAGCTAGTCCCAGACCAAAATGCATGTTTGAGCTGTTTTAACTGAAAGCAACATGCACTGACATATCTTAAAATATGTCAGTGCCGTTGTCTTGTCTTAAGATGCACAGCAGGAAAGTTTTTTTTTCTAAGGCACGTTTATAAAAGCTACTTAAATGTCCTAATAGAACAAAGGCCTAATCCTGGCTTAGTCTAAGCCCTGTCTATGAAACCAGGCCTTTATTGGTTAAATATTTAAAACCCCACAGACAGATGTAAAAGGTGACCAATAGTAAGATGCTGAAAGAACAGACAGCATCTTGGTACATTGAATTTATTCTGTGCAGCCACTGTAAGGTCAGCACTAAGGTCACACCGGTTCATCCTGGCACCATCCGCGGTGCCATCTGACACCTGGCAGAGGAGTTTTATAGGGCATCATGCTGATTCCATCTGGGGGCAGATCTGGGCATGTATGGAACAACACAACTCACCTACAGAATCATTTTCCTTTTCGCACAAATGCACATCCACACTAAAGTCCATCCCTGGTGGGAAAGGACCAAAAAAAAAGTCTCTGAATTGGAGTTTAACCTCTAGCTGGAGCGAACACCTGCGCCATGAACCTGTGGGGTGTCAACGGTCTTATGGTTATGGATCTGGGCTGCTAACATAAAGACAGTAGATTCAATCCAACAGTTACTAAAATCACAGACCTGTTCTATCACTATTGTGCCCTTGAGAATAAACTTAACCCCAGAATTGCTCCTAAAAGACTGTCGTTATATATATATATATATGAGGGGGATGAAAAGTGGGTATTCAGCTGTGCAGGGGAATACAAAAATAGCTCCGTTCTTAAACCCGGTGTGCTGCCTACCCAGACAGCGTTTTAAGGCATCACATGTGTGACATAAAAATAGAATATTTCATAAAAATAACTAAAATAAAACAATACAAATACAACCAATTACAAACAAAAACTAAAAACAAACAAAGAATGGTTGCTAAAATTCTAAGATGCCTTGTTATGACCTAAAATCCATAGCTCCGATGGAACACAAGAATGTATTCCACGTGAACCGCCTCTTAAAAGGCAGCTGTCTGTGTAGAGAGCAGGCAGAACTAGGAAAGCCAACATTTGATACACAATTACCTTGGTTTCTTAGGAACATCTCCACATGGCTGGATTCTGATAATTGGGTCTTATGAGTGGCCCATTATAGTATCAGCACTGTAAACCCTCTCCCACATGCACACAAACTGTCTTCTTCACTTCAGGGTGGTTCTGCCTCTATTCCCCTGTCATTATGATCAGGTCTTGGTGACCAAAATGGCCTTAAAGCCACCAATAAGCAGCACCATCTCGTTTCAGCTTTCTGGGTTGAACTCTAAAGTGCAGTTAATATGTAGAGTGGAAAACACAAAAGATTTTTGGCAATGACATTTGCATTACAATTCCATTGCTCGCCGCAGTGCCCAAATCACGAACAAACACAATGAAAACATCATATAACCAACCACAGCCTTGTCAAAAAACACCATGTCCTGAGTAGGTGCAACGTAACTGTTACGGTACACAGGAGTCAGACACAGATGTAAAAGGTAAGGGGAGTTTATTGACACCAGTTGAGCATGCAGAAGGAAACAGGTAAGCAGAGAAGTATTCGTAGATGGAGGTATGAGTAGAATGGTGATAGATACTGTCCTTATTCGTTGCAGGTATGGAAGACTGATGACACGCTGGAGCTGGAGATCGCTGGAGAGCACTCACACACAGGAGACAGGAGACACAGAAGGAAGGAGACACGCTGGATACAGGTGAGTAGAAAGCAGGGAGTCCTTGAGGTAAGCATATACCGAAGTATCTTCAAACGAGACCGGACGTGGAGTGCTGTGTGTGTGTGCTCTTTGTAGTGCTGCTGATTAGTGCAATGATGAGGTGCAGGTGGCGGTGATTAGTATTCTGGTGATTGAGTGCGTTGTGATTGGTGGACGGTGGAGCCTGACGTGTCTGTGACAGTAACACATTTCCAGCACAAATTTTTCATTTTAATACACTTCAAAAAGAAGTATTCACAAATAAAATCCGTTCCAAGCATTTTCTCCCACCGTGATGAACATCAAGAGTAACACCATAAAGCCTCTGCAGGGTTCTGATGTAAAATCTCGTTTTTCTACTGTGATTTGGACATTAACGTGTCAGTGTGTATAATGGACTCCCTCTCTCTTTCACTACTTTTCTCTCATTTTCAATTACAAAAAACAAAAACAAAAAAACATTTAAAACAGTAGATTAAAAAAATGACAAAAAAGAAAATTAAAAAAGAAAATCCTCTAAGAGAGTCAACCTTTTTTGTTTGTTTTTTAACATTTAATTATGGCTGGATTCTGTTTCACACTTACTGTGTCTGTGCACATATATATTTATACAACAGTTCTTTCTGGTTCTCGAATCTGATTGGCTGAGAGCCGTGTAATATTCTCCCAGTATCAGCACTGGTACCGTTACACCGTTTGGATCATTCTGCTTGCAGCGACTGTTTTGCGGTCGAGCAAATCTACCATATTTTTATAAATACTACCGTTATGTCATGAAATGTAGTTTAAAAGAGTTTTTAGGCAATAATGTAGTTATTTAGACCTCAAATATGTGACTCATATATACAAATAGCGCCTATTTTACTATTTGTTTTGGCGCTTTTGCAGATCCGAGCTTCAAGCTGCCAGCGACCGCTCAGTGCTCGTGTACCCGCAGAGAACAGCTTCATCTTGGCCAGTGCTTCGGGTATTTGCCGCTGGCTCTTATGTAGATAGTGGTTAAAAATATAATTCATTCGGGGTATATCAAACGGGCAATCTCCCTGTACTGGAGCGCTAATTTTGTACATTTTACTGAATTGTTTACTTGTGTTTTTTATTTATTGGATTGTGTTTATTGTGTGTTTGTGTTTATGTCTTTTATAAATGTTGTTAATTTAAATATTGTTGTTCAATAAATATTATTTTATATAAATAATATGCAGTATTTGGTTTTGAGAAAGGGTACATCAATAGTATCAGTGAAAGTTGCATTATTATGCCATTAGATGGTGGCAAAGACTCTCTTTACGACTGAGTCAGAAAGTTGTTTTAGCACTGTGGGAACTTTTAAAAGGACAAAGTCAAAGATGTCACTTTCCTCTGCGGACATTCAAACTGATTTCTTTATAATTGATATAACATGGACATCGAACTGAACAACAAATGCCATATCGGATGCAGATAATACGAGTGTTTAGTCGATCTCTCTCTCTCTCTCATAATACCCTAATACTCTACATAATACAATAAGCTTCAATGAAGCAACTCAACATTCCTTCATTACTAGTTCTGAAGTGACATTTTAGAATTAGTAACAGAGGCTTGGGCTCAACTGTTAAACTATAAACTTGAGATTTTAATCCATGGTGGAAGGAAGTAGTTCTACACAAAAAGGGTTTTTAAAGACACTCCGTTGTTGTTCTTATTTACACTCTTGTGCCATTGAATGTTGTATAAATGCAATATTACACTCGTAGCTGTGCGATATGGCTGTATATCAGCATGCTGTAATTACCTACGGCCGAATCACAGCCATGCTGATATACAGCCATATCGCACTGCTACGAGTGTAATATTGCTCATATAGCAAGATAGACAGACAAATTGGATGGATGGATGGATGGATGGATGGATGGATGGGACAGACAGGGATAATGCTTACCATGTTCTCGACCCGCAGCTCAAATGGCATTGGATTATAGACCATTAACTGCACCTCACACACGTCGCCCTGAACCCACTGGAAATCTGTAAAACACACACACAGATATTTATGAAAAAGCTGCATGCTGTATAAATGCATAAAGACAGAAAAACATTTAGCTCTTAAACGTAAGAAGATTCATTGATGTTGACAGGTCTGATCAGTATGTCTGCATGAACTGTTCTATAAATCTGGTCAAACCGAATAGCCTGCAGCAATTGTAAATATTTAAATTTTCCTTGGGAGTGCAATAAGATGACCTGATTTAACATCTGCATTTATGCATTTGGCAGATGCTTTTATCCATCTGCATTCAAGATATAAACTACTACACCTGATCTTTCAGTTGAATTTTGCTCTCTGTTTTTGCATAAATCCTTCAGAGCTGAAAGTTAGCAGACTACATTTCACTGCTGAGCTTTTCCATTAATCCAGAGACAGAGTCTTATACTGATTAAGCTTTTCCAAACAATGGCCCCTCGTTCCCTCGGGAGGAGATATATTCACTGTATTATCTACAGTATGCTTGCAGATTTCATGCTCAAATTAACCAGAGCCCCGTCTCACACTAATAATCATCTGCCGCTGAAGGCCATATGGAGTTTAGAACGCATGATTTATTTTCAAAGAATGAAAACCAACAGTATCTATTCTTGTCCATCGCCTCTGAAATATAGTTATTGCTGGCATTTCTCATGAATTACAATCTGAAAATTCACACCTTAAAGGATTAGTTCACTTTCAAATAAAATTTTTCTGATAATTTACTCACCCCCATGTCATCCAAGATGTTCTTGTCTTTCTTTCTTCAGTCGAAAAGAAATTAAAGTTTTTGATGAAAACACTCCAGGATTATTCTCCTTATAGTGGACTTCAATGGCCTCCAAACGGTTGAAGGTCAAAATTACAGTTTCAATGCAGCTTCAAAGGGCTTTAAACAATACCAGAAAAGTAATAAGGGTCTTATCTAGCAAAACGATCGGTCATTTTCGAAAAAAATGTAAATGTATATGCTTTATATAAACAAATGATCACCTTCCAAGTGCTTCCGCCAAAACCGCACTTTCGTATTCTTCAAAAAGCTTACGCTGTATGTCCTACACCTTCTCTATTCTACTTACGGAACGAACGCAGCGCCAGTTCCATTTTTTCCATTTATTCCTCGTCTGGTATCGTTTAAAGCCCTTTGAAGCTTCACTGAAACTGTAATTTTGACCTTCAACCGTTTGGAGGCCATTGAAG
>RJVU01042532.1:2397489-2415231 GCA_003731715.1 Anabarilius grahami
AAATAAATGACTAAAATATAAATAAAACAAACAAATAAATAAATAATTTAAAGGATAAGGATTTCAAATAAATAGATTAAAAAACAAATTAATCAATTAATTAATTAAAATAAGGACTTAAAATAAATAAATTATTCAAAATAAATAAATAATTTAAAAATAAATAAAGTCTCAGTTAAAGCCTTGCGTGCATGGTGAATGTTAGAGTATATATCTACATTGTACAACAAGCTTCAAAGCAGTATGAAAAATCCTGTTTCCACTGATATATCCTCTTTAATTTGTCAATCTCCCTGAAGCTGCTGCTTTTACAAACCACTGAAACACCATAAGGCCGAGAGGCCGCCTGAGACAAAGTCCTGATAAAGATGTTAAAGAGTGTTTAATGCCTCATTACGTGCATAATGGAGGAGGAGATATCTCCCTCTGCCTGCAATAGCCATCCGTTCAGGAGACAGGATAAAGCTCTCTCCTCCTGCTGTTCCGCTGAAAGACACACAACTCCACACATCTGCACCGCTTCAAAGATCCAGAGCATAGCTGCCCTTTGGCTCTTCTGAAAACATAGTTTACTCTATGAGATGTGTATCACTTCAAATAAAACCACAAAAACAGCATTTTGCTGAATGTTTGTACACCTCCACAACTCAGCTTCTAGTCATTAGTTATAGTACAAATGTATACATCCATATTCAGTGGCCTCAAAGTGTTTAAACACTTGAACCTGAATGTCACTGCATGTTAAAAATGTAAAGAAACATAACTCAAGCATGCTTTTTAAGCAAAGCATTTCTGTATTAGAGATGTTTGCAAGGTCTAAAACAACAGATTTAGTGTGAACATGAAGAGAACTGACTTCCACTATCCACAATAATCATCAAAACCCCAGTTGATTAAAAATCATTGAGCAAAATTGATGAAGAAAAGTGAAGTTAGTTAAGATCTAGAATTTAGTTTGAAGATGACATTTTGATATTTTATATCTAATGAAATGACAATAATGTTCAAATCCTTTTTCGGCTCACTGTATCTAAGTTACACCAGACGTAAGCAGCACGGCTGGTTGAGTTCATGAACTGATAGTGCTGACAGCAGCCACGGTGGATCAACACGGCTACAGCTGATAAAATCATCTCACTCGGAGGAAACCTGCATGAATTGCTAGATTAAACAGCAACACTTGTACTTAAAGTCAACATGAAATAAAAACTGAGCCAAAATTGACCAATCAATATCAAGCCCCGCCCTAGTTTATTTCTAACTCAATATTCCGTTTCCCTCACAAATGTGTCAAATATTTGTAAAACAGACACTAAATGCATAATTAATTATGTTGTCATTAATTGAACCCTGAGGAAACCAGACAGGAAATTTAACAAGAGGAAAACGTATTAATGAACACTATATTTATTGCTTGAATGTAAATTAATCTGCTATAAGGGATGAAGATATTAAAGGGATCCTTGATCATTATTTCACTTTTTTAACTTTAGTTAGTGTGTAATGTTGCTGTTTGAGCATAAACAACATTTGCAAAGTTACGATGCTCAAAGTTCAATGCAAAGGGAGATATTTTCTTTTACAGAAATCGCTTTTTAATTACTACAACAAACGACTGGTAGGGACTACAACAAGCTACTTCCCGGGTAGGTGACATCACAAACCCCAAAATTTACATAAACCCTGCCCCCGGGAGCACACAACAAAGGGGGCGAGGCCATGTTGGGCTGCTTTAGAGAAGAGGAAGAGTTGTTGTAGTAGAGTGTTGTTGCCATCATTTTACACCGGACTCCGTCCGACTCCGGTTTGAACAATGTAAGGCTGAACACCGTTACTGACGATCATCATTTTGGCTGCGTGAGATTCTTCAGCTTTGATGTTGTTGAGCAACCAAAGCATGAGCTGTTAAAGCTCTGCCCTCTTCTGGAAAGGGGCCCGGGAGCAGCAGCTCATTTGCATTTAAAGGGAACACATGGTGTGTTTTTGCTCACACCCAAATTGGGGCAAATTTGACAAGCTATAATAAATGATTTGTGGGGTATTTTGAGCTGAAATTCACAGACACATTCTGCGCAGTATGATTTACTCACCCTCAAGCCATCCTAGGTGTATATGACTATCTTCTTTCAGATGAACACAATCCGAGATATATTTAAAACTTTCCTTAGTCCTCCAAGGTTTATAATTGTTCTGAATGGTAGGCCAAATTCTGAAGACAGAATAAATGCATCCATCCATAAAAAAAAATTAATCCATACAACTCCCGAAGGTTAATAAAGGCCTTTTGAAGCGAAGGGATGCGTTTTCTTCCGGCGAAAGACCGGTCATCCGCCGGAAGCTCGTTATTTGAGTAAATCATGGAATAATTTTCATTTTTGGGTGAACTATCTCTTTAACATCATGATTTTCTGCAAATCTGCTTTAAAACAATGTGCATTGTGAAAAGTGCTAAACAAATAAATTTGAATTCACTGGAAAAATTTACAATTTCAAATAGCTATTAATCGATTATGTTAATATGCCCTTTACAACGTGAGCTCAGACATCTAGTACTGCAGAAATAATTGTGTTTGTCATGCACACAACACTTAGTACATATACTCATTCTGTTCTTTTAGTTAGTTCCTCTGTCATGCTCGCAGATCCGGATGTCAGATTAAACCTTTACAACAGGAACAGTTTAGATAAGATCATACAGAATAACTCAGAAAAGAACACAAGGTCATTAGATGTCACAGAGATAATTACACAGGCCTGTTTTACTTTAAACCTTAGGTTTTGCTGCCACCATTTAATACGGATGATAGTTTATTTTTTAAATACCTTCCCGAATCCACATAAATGTAAATATATAAACCATTCATAGGATCAAATAGGCATCCTGAAGAGTGTAAACACCATCCTCACATCCAAAAGTACATATTTCCCTAGAATGCAAAAAGCTGGATGATACGTGTTGAATGTCCAAATACACAGATTTCATAAAATGTAGACCCAGATCACCCAATGATGTCCTGAAACTGCCTATTTGAAGACTTGGATGCAGGTAAACAACTGTTTAGTTGAATAATTGTTTTACGGCACAAATAGCTTATTCCATCTTGCACTTCATACTATGGCCTTTGTGGTTTGATGTGAAGATAGAGACTCATCAACATGAAAGTAATTACTAATTAAGGAGAATTCCTATTTGTACTTTTTTTTTTATTTGTTCAAATGTTGAGGCCCTTATATGAACAAACATTCTTTCCACTTCATCAGGGAATCTTTATATGCAGCTTGCTTGTTTTCATCTCTGAATGTGCCGTTTAAAATTGCGGCAGGGTGTTTTGTTAATAGCAGCCTTGAGGTGAGAGAAGAACTGTTTGGCTCATAACCAGCAGTTTTACAGCCATTGCATACAAAGAAGCTCCTTTTGGACTGAATATCAAATATTCAGATGTGCTGGCTTGCATCAGAGCGGAGATCTCTGCAGTATAATCAGAGACTCACAATCAAAATCAATCAAAATTATGTTACTGACAGTTGAGATGGGTCGTAATGGTAGAGAAATGAGTATACAAACAAATAAATATATTAAGAATTATAAGTTAGAATTAGAATACAGTGGGTACGGAAAGTATTCAGACCCCCTTAAATTTGTCACTCTTTGTTATATTGCAGCCATTTGCTAAAATCATTTAATAAAAGTTAATTTTTTTTCCTCATTAATGTACACACAGCACCCCATATTGTCAGAAAAACACAGAATTGTTGACATTTTTCCAGATTTATTAAAAAAGAAAAACTGAAATATCACATGGTCCTAAGTATTCAGACCCTTTGCTGTGACACTCATATATTTAGTTCAGGTGCTGTCCATTTCTTCTGATCATCCTTGAGATGGTTCTACACCTTCATTTGAGTCCAGCTGTGTTTGATTATACTGATTGGACTTGATTAGGAAAGCCACACACCTGTCTATATAAGACCTTACAGCTCACAGTGCATGTCAGAGCAAATGAGAATCATGAGGTCAAAGGAACTGCCTGAAGAGCTCAGAGACAGAATTGTGGCAAGATACAGATCTGGCCAAGGTTACAAAAAAAATGTATGCTGCACTTAAGGTTCCTAAGAGCACAGTGGCCTCCATAATCCTTAAATGGAAGACGTTTGGGACGACCAGAACCCTTCCTAGAGCTGGCCGTCCGGCCAAACTGAGCTATCGGGGGAGAAGAGCCTTGGTGAGAGAGGTAAAGAAGAACCCAAAGATCACTGTGGCTGAGCTCCAGAGATGCAGTCGGGAGATGGGAGAAAGTTGTAGAAAGTCAACCATCACTGCAGCCCTCCACCAGTCGGGGCTTTATGGCAGAGTGGCCCGACGGAAGCCTCTCCTCAGTGCAAGACACATGAAAGCCCGCATGGAGTTTGCTAAAAAACACCTGAAGGACTCCAAGATGGTGAGAAATAAGATTCTCTGGTCTGATGAGACCAAGATAGAACTTTTTGGCCTTAATTCTAAGCGGTATGTGTGGAGAAAACCAGGCACTGCTCATCACCTGTCCAATACAGTCCCAACAGTGAAGCATGGTGGTGGCAGCATCATGCTGTGGGGGTGTTTTTCAGCTGCAGGGACAGGACGACTGGTTGCAATCGAGGGAAAGATGAATGCGGCCAAGTACAGGGATATCCTGGACGAAAACCTTCTCCAGAGTGCTCAGGACCTCAGACTGGGCCAAAGGTTTACCTTCCAACAAGACAATGACCCTAAGCACGCAGCTAAAATAACAAAGGAGTGGCTTCACAACAACTCTGTGACTGTTCTTGAATGGCCCAGCCAGAGCCCTGACTTAAACCCAATTGAGCATCTCTGGAGAGACCTAAAAATGGCTGTCCACCAACGTTTACCATCCAACCTGACAGAACTGGAGAGGATCTGCAAGGAGGAATGGCAGAGGATCCCCAAATCCAGGTGTGAAAAACTTGTTGCATCTTTCCCAAAAAGACTCATGGCTGTATTAGATCAAAAGGGTGCTTCTACTAAATACTGAGCAAAGGGTCTGAATACTTAGGACCATGTGATATTTCAGTTTTTTTTTTTCTTTTTTAATAAATCTGCAAAAATGTCAACAATTCTGTGTTTTTCTGTCAATATGGGGTGCTGTGTGTACATTAATGAGGAAAAAAAATGAACTTAAATTATTTTAGCAAATGGCTGCAATATAACAAAGAGTGAAAAATTTAAGGGGGTCTGAATACTTTCCGTACCCACTGTATATATACACACACACATACATATTAGGGGTTGAATGACTTCAGATTTTTTAAAGTCGATATTTATGTGATGAAAGTCGAGTCGACGTCGACTAGTTGCTGATTATGTTTTTAATGAACAAATAAGCTTTGGAACATTTGAACGGGAGTGTATGTATTTTTGAAAAACTTTAACAGACAGACTAAAGTTGGAGGAAAGTTTTAAGACAGAATCCCGACAGGTTAATGAAGTCAGAATGTTGATCAAAGCCTAAAGTTTTGTATCGGCTATGAGTGAAAATTCTCTGCATCTAGGAGTAGTAGTCAATCCAATCGTAAATATCCAGCATGGGTGAAAATAGCTACAGAATTCTCTTCGGCTCATCTATCTCACACACACCTGAAGGATGCTGGTCTCTTCTCTGGGAATAAGAGTATATATATTTACTGTGTGAAAGGCAGCTTGAAGGCAGATGGTTCCTCCACGTGCACAGGGAGGACAAGAAGTCATACATTTAGAAAATGAGTTGTGGCTCTGTGGATCGAGCTGAGATTGAACGGTGTTTGGGGTTTTCTATCGGGCTGCTGGGGAGTTTGCTCTGATATGGCTGAAGTCTGATTCTCTGCTCTGGAGGGAGTCGACCAATATTCATCCGTTCTTCATAAAATAATGAATTTTTCATCTGTATCAAAACAGCCAACAGCCATGTGTGGTTTTATCTAATGAGCCCCGAATTAAACAGCCGTCAACATAAGGTTGTTAGGCAAGAGAGTTAAACACACCTCTAGAGAGCATCACTTTCATGATTTCAGGAAATCTGAACTTTATGATATTCATTACTAAAACTGGCAAATATACACCCTGATGTGACACCTAGGACTACTTGAAAAGTCTGTTTTAAGATCTATCGTAAGAGCAAAATGATGCCTTCCAGAGAGTAATATTGACTAGTTTAGCATTACAACTAAACAAAAAAACTAAAGTAAAATGAAAGTGCAAAACCTTCCTTTGAAAAGAAGAAACAAGAACACGGTCTTTTCAATTAATGATATATGCATTCTTTATAACAACTTGCATGCTTCATTCTTTCAAGCAGGCATATTTATTTGTATAAATTAAATATAGATTAATCCTTATTAAAGCTATTAAAGTCAAGAACATTGAGTGATTTTCTCTTTTTCTTTTGTTGTATGATTAACATTAACGATGGACAGCGACAGGTTTATTAGACTGCTGTCACTTTAAGGCCGAATGCACAGATCCAATACACTGATACACATCCGATATTCTCCCAACTGTTTACGTTCACTTAAGACATAACTGACTGTTTACATGAATACTCACCAAAATTGTCAATTTGAAAATTTTCTGTGTATTTGTCTGTTCAAGCACGAAAGAGAGCTCTATTCAATACTTGTGCGCTGTCTGAGAGGCGGCTTTCTGTGTGCGCACAAACCTGAATTTAGCTATTTTTCGCTTTTTCAGATTTATCCTTATGTCTTTTCTTTCTCCCAGAAGTTTAGATTTTTGAACGTTTTACGATACATGCAGCAAGTGTATGCCAACTCATGCCCCGTCGGGTAGATCAGCAGATTATAATTCAAATGTGCGCATCTACCACAGAACATCAGTTCTGACCGGATTTCCTCCTAAATTGTCCCTCCCTAACATTTTCATCTTGTTTGTATTTGTTGATGAATTGAAAGTTTTACGATACATGCAGCAAGTGTATGCCAACTCATGCCCCGCCGGGTAGATCAGCAGATTATAATTCAAATGTGCGCATCTACCACAGAACATCAGTTCTGACCGGATTTCCTCCTAAATTGTCCCTCCCTAACATTTTCATCTTGTTTGTATTTGTTGATGAAAATGCCAATAGATTTTTGTCATAGTTTTTGTCATTTAAAAGCGTTTTTTATTTAGTTATCGTCTCGTTTTTGTCAGTCGAAATTTTTTTTTGAAAATTATGAAGAAAATTATTTGTCAGTGAAATTAACAATGATTGTTTTGGTTCAATACATTTATTTGGGAAAAAAAAATAATAATTATACAGCAAGGATGCATTAAATTGATCAAAAGTGACAGTTAAGACTTTTACATTGTTACAAATTATTTATATTTCAATTAATGATTCTTTTAAACTTTCTATTAATCAAAGAATCCTGAAAAAATGATCAGTTTACACAAAATATTAGGCAGCACAACTTTTTTCAACATTTATAATAATAATAAAGTGTCTTGAGCAGCAAATCAGCATATTAAAATGATTTCTGAAGAATCATGTGACTCTGAAGACTGAGTAATGATGCGGAAAATTCAGCTTTGCAGGAATAAATGAAATTTTAAAATATATTAAAATAGAAAACAGTTATTTTAAACTGTAATACTATTTCACAATATTACAGTTTTACTGTATTTTTGACCAAATAAATGTAGCCGTGATAAGTAGAAGAGACTTCTTTCAAAAACATTTAAAAAATCTTACTAACCCCAAAGTTTTAAATGCTAGTGTACGTTACTGTGAATTCTACTGTAGTTACAGGTAAACAAAAGTCATAATACTAAAGGAAAAGAAGCCTGCTTACGTTTAGTGGTTTCATTGAGCAAAATAGTCTGCAGAAACAATGATCTCTCGACTTAAAATCGATGGCATTTTGAGGAGACATTCACATGGTGACTTTGATCACTAACCTTACAAAACTCCACACACTCCATAAGATAAAGAAATTGACATTACGTCAAGAGAGACCTAATCTTCCCTCCCTCCACTGTTAAGACTTTGCTACGTAGCCAAGAAAGACATCGCTCTCTTTTTATGATTCAAGATGCAAACAGAATCAGGCAGAACTTGGCGGCCTCAAAACCCATTCTCCGCCTGTGCAATTATAGGAAAACCCATCTCCTGTTATATAACCCCCTTTATTTTACAGCAAACATCAATCTCGGTTATAGAATCTGACATGGAAGGCAAAGCACAACATAGAGCATTAAATATTCTGTTAGTCTGCAGCCACGGCACTGGACAGATGAGTAGAAGTGGCTGTTTACTCTGATATCTGATCACAAGAAGAAATGAGAGAGGAAGAAGAGAAGACGAATGGGCCGAAACATTAAATGCCCCTCAGAGCTGACAATTCACTCTCGGTTCTGCCCAGAGAACCAAAAAGCGCTACAATTAACGGAAGTGTTTGTGAGCTGCGAGGGAGGCTGTCAAACTTTCTAAAAAGGAAAGCACTAGAGAGACAAAGCTTGTGAAGATTTCAATGGAACTTCCTGTAATTCTATTTAGAACAAGGTGCGAGATTCGTGCTGAGCTAAACCGATGCCTTTGACTCCAGAGAACTGCAGGCTGTCAGAAAGATCGAATCACAGGTGTGCAAACAGGGTTTACAGTTTAAACACTACTAGAAAATAATGTAGTACAAGCAATACTGCTGAGATATGGATTAAAGTGTAAATGTAAATGAGATATACAGGCAGAGACAGGTGTGTGAACACACTAAATAATCATCTGTCGATAATCAGATAGCTATAAAACAACTAATTCTAGCATTACATAGAATCATTTCACTTTTACAATTGTTTTTTACAATTTGGTTGAAGTGTGCCAAGAGACTTCTTTGTTGACACCTGCAAGACAAATGGTAGAATTGCCATTTTGATTCATAACTTCCCAAACGTCGGGCTAATGAGTGCCCTGAGTTATCAGCATAGGCGGACAGAACACCGTACATAAAACAGAGTTTCCTGCAGTACTATTAAGTGACACCACAAAACGACTACTGAATCTACAGCATGACATATATAGCTACCACTGCTGAACAAATGATTCGTATGAGTCGGTTCTTTTAAGTGAATCAAATCATTTCCAAATGAATGGTTTTATAAGTCAGTTGATTTGAGTGAACATTTCAGAACAAATCTGTGACGAGCAGGTGACGCGAGTGTTAATGATCGTCACCTGTGAGGCGCACCGGCCTCGAGTCCCTCACGGAGGAGCTCCGGGAGCATAAAAGGAGGAGCGACGACAGTGAAGGACGAGAGAGGACCAGGCCTGGACTTTATTTTATGTTATATTATGTTTGTGTGGCCGGCAGACGTCCGCGAGGGTCTGCCGGCATTACTTTCGTTTCGTTGGTTTATTTATATATTAAAGTTTTGTTTGAACGTTCGCCGGTTCCCGCCTCCTTCTTCCCACATATACGAACTGTGTTACAAAATCATTCTAATAAGCTGGTGCTTTTTGGTGAATCAAAACCATTTCAGACACCCAAAACAACTGATTCTTATAAGCCAGTTCATTTAAGTGAATAAAAACATTCCAGAAGAAATTCTTTTTAGCACTTTAAAAACATTTCAGAACAAATTAATCTAATCAGAATCAGAATGTGCTTTATTCGCCAAGTGTGCACAAACACACAAGGAATTTGTTGTGGTTTTTACAGAAGCTCTTGGTACACACATACATATGACATGAGAACAGAAACATTTAAATAAGTAAACTAAGAAAATAATAAATAAGTAAAATAAAATAAATAATAATACTAATGTGGTATACATCTGGAACAGAAGACATACAGATTTGTATTGTATATACAGCAGGGTGAATAGTATATATATATATATTTACACTAATTTTTACTCTCTCTCAAGTACTGAAAGTGAATACTAAAACGGGTAATTGCTATGTTAGCTGTTTAAGCTGGAGATAGCGTTGGGGAAAAAAATGGTTATGAACTGGTTCTTTTGAGTCGGATTGTTTTTAGTGTTTTAAAAACATTCCAGAACGAAAGATTCTTATAAGCCAGTTTATTTTAGCAATTTAAAAACATTTCGTACGTTTTACTGAATTGAAATCACTCCAGATAAAAACAAAAACAAAAAAAAACAATAATTCTTACAGGTTGATTATTTTAAGTGCATCATAAACAGCATGGAATGGATGACTATTATGAATCTGTTCTATTTTTTTTTTTTTTTTTTTAACTTTCAGAATGAATGATTCTTATAGGTTCATTTCAACCATTTCAAAACAAGTGATTCTTATGAGCCGGCACTTTTTACAGAATTAAAATCATTCCAGATTCCCGAACAAATAATTCTTATAAGCTGGTTATTTTTAAGTGCATCAAAAACAACATGGAATGAATTATTCTTATGAATCTGTTCTATTTCTGTGATTTAAAAACCTTTCAGAATGAATTATTCTTATGAGCCGGTTCTTTTTAATGGAATAAAAATATTAACAAACAAATTATTCTGATGAGCTGGGTCTTAATGAATCAAATGTACAAAACGACATTATACTCCACTGACTTTCACCAAATCAGGGGGAAAAAATACGTTTTTCAAAAGTTGTTTTTCCAGATTCTAGATTCCAGAAAAATTATTCTTATAAGTTCATTCTAGCCACTTAAAAACATTTTAAAACAAGTGATTTTTTATGAGCCGGTACTTTTTACTGAATTAAAATCATTTCAGATTCCGGAAAAAAATTATTCTTATAAGTTGGTTCTTTTATGTTCATCAAAAACAACATGATACTAATGATTCTCATGATGGGTTAGATTTTTGCTATTTAAATCCTTTCAGAACAAATTATTCTTATGAGCCGGTTATTTTTTACAGAATCAAATATATTACCCAATAAATGATTCTGATGAGCCAATTCTTGTTGGATCAAATGTTCAAAATGACATTATACCCATTAGACCAAAAAAAAAGAAAAAAAAAATATTTTTTTCAAATATGGATTAAACTTACACCACCCCTAAAAAGACAATGGAAAAATCTGCATAAAACACTCTGCAAGAATTGCTTAAACTTACAAAACATTATAAAAATATACTCAAATTCTCTCATAATTTGGCAAAGGAATTGCATTTTTTATAATATTTCTTCCTCAAAAGTACTACAAGAATAATTAACGAAACCAGAATCAATAATTTCTTTCTAATTCCCATCATCTCTTTTCAAGTGTCACACATGAAATAACTTCTCAAAATAACGCAAACGCTTCAAAAACATTTGCTACTTGTATGTTTGCCGAGTCAAAAACAATTATGCAAATATATCTCGTTGAGTTAGTTAATGCAAGACTACCTCACATAAATTCTCCATCAGTGTGTGTGTTTGTGGAAGTTGCTTGCTTTGATAAAGGTCTTCTCTCTAGAGACATCTGGTGTGTGTGTGTGTGTGTATGTGTGTGTGAGTCAGACTGCTTTCTGGCAAGACCGAGAGAGCAACAGAAAAGCAAAGAAAACACCATCTATAGTTGATTCCGAACAAATACGGACTAACTAGCTCACATATCAACACCACAGAGTTAGAAACAGACACACAATCCGAAATCAATGCAAACATGCTCTTTTCGGCTCTCATATCAAACCAGAGTGTTTACCTGGGTGCTCATTACATGCAGCTTCGCCAAATTTAGAGTCATGCGGGGCGGCAGCACATCATCGCCACATAAAATATTCAAACCAATGGAGCCTTGACGGCAAAACAACAAACAAGTGACATTTTTCATTGGCCCAAAGATTTTTCTGTCAGGGAAAGTGTGTGACTCAGAGACGTTAGCCTTGGGTGCTCGACTTACCCCGAGACAGGCGTGACACATCCCTCCTCCCTGTGGCATTCTGGGAAGTTATTAAGCGGCTCGTACCAATCAAACAAGAAGGAGGATCGTATAATCTGGCTCGTTTACAAGCCATGTTTGACACCGCAAACTGCGTAGGAGCCGTTAAGCAAGAAGCGAATGAATAATTGAAATTGTTAAACGTGGAAAACGGGAGGGTGTGTTTCGATAAACTTGAGACTTTGAGAATTTCAGACATGACCGCATGTGCTGGAGGAATATGAGAGCAGTGACGTCCTGTCACGACTGTGAGGTGAAGGACTTTGGTGATTACTAGATGGCAGTGCAAATGGAGAGCGAATAAATGGTTATTGGACACAGATGTCAGATATGGCATCAGTCTCTCAGACCTGGAAAGGCGCTAAATAGACTTTTTGGAGAGTAACGTCCCATCAGTGTCATTTAATACAAAATATGAATATACTATAGTAATACAGTTTATTTAAGTTTCAAGAACCTTAAAAGGATAGTACACCCAAAAATAAATATTCTGTCATCAGTCACTCACCCTCATGCTCATCCAAACCCATATGAGCAATGAAAATGCTGATTCAGTGAGTTAAATCAGTAAAGGATTCATCAGACTGATTCAAACGCCTATCTAGTGAGTATTTCTGAACGATTCATTAAAGAATCAAGTCATTTGCAGAGCATCGCCATTGAAAACACTGTAGTGTCTAACAATACGGTGCTTTTTTAGGGTGCTTTGAGTGGTTACTTAGTGCTAAGTAGCCCAATTCAAAAGAACCAACTAACAAGTCACTAAAATAAATTGTATTGTTTGCAAAGCAAAAATAAATCATATGTTCAAATTACTAATAATGGTACTAATGATGCGTTTTAACGGTCATCAGCATCATAAATCCTGCAAAGTTTTTTTTATGTATGTACATTTATAACACTATACTTTGTATTGTATTACCTTTGCATCAAAATACAAAAAACTAGTTAACTCCTGTGAGGGTGTTTCTAGTACAGTGGCTATGGGAGTGACTGCAAAATTTACATTTTACATCTTTCTCTCTTCTGACTGCCATTATCAATCTTTCTCTATTTTTTTTTTGTGAAAACATTATTGTTTAGTTTTTCTTTTGCTATTTGAGCAAATAGGAGCACAAGAAATATGTTTAATGTAGTCTCTCATTCACCGCTATATAAGTTTACACAACTACGACAACTTCAGCCTCCGAGACAAATGTGAAAAGGGTCTCGATTGGCCATTTTGTTCACGCGTTCAACAGATAGGTCTGTGATTGGCTACAATGATCAATGCATGGGAGCGTTTGAAAGTGTTTTGAAAGCAGGTGTCTATCAGCGGACTGGTGTACAACATGTTTTTGAAGCGTTGATCATCGTAGCCAATCACAGACATACCTGATGAGCGAGTGAACACAATGGCCAATCAGAGGTGTTTAAGTTAGTCCGAATCCGTTCGACAGCGCTGAAAATGCTAGGGGGAAATGCTGTTATCATCACATTTTTAACGTTTCAGTACCAACTCTGTACCGAAGTACTGCCACTTTTAACAACCCTATCAATAAGCATAAGAAATAGAAAGAGAGTTGACTTAGCAAACATCATAAAAATGGCAAATGGCCAACGTTTTTAAAAGAAAATAAGGCAGGATCTGACTGGTTTAATTGACGTCAAAGCCAAACAAGTCCAAGTGGCATTTCAGTGAAGCCGCACTCGAAACCGTCCCTTCTGAAGTATGTGGCACTAATTTAACCCTGATTGGAAATTATTCAATTATGTAAGTGACCAGAGTGAATCAGTTTTGATTGAGAATCTTCACGTCCTTTCATTCTCTTGCTCCCTCCATCCCTCTTGGGTAAACTATCTCTTGAGGTTTAGATGCTTGTGTAATCAACCGGAAATTGAGGCAACTCTAAATCCTGCCTCAACAGCAGAAAGACGACGTCTTCAGCAAAGTGCCCACCTGTGTCGATTCTCCCCGCCCACATGTGACTAATCACGATCCGTGACGGAAGCGGTTGACTAACCATTCCAACGTAATTGAGAGTGAAATCAGGACCATTGGGAGTATCCAAGTGGTCATGGGATAGCACACGAGAAAAAGAAAAAAAAAAAACGGGCACTCGCAGCAGACGTTGGTGGGTTTTGGCAGAATGAAATAAGACAGGCTGGAAACAGCCATCTGACTCTTATACAACATGATTTGTTTGAAAAGTCGGGCAACCTCACACTGAACAGCCATCTGTCTTCATAAGATTCCTGCCAGTTCCTCAGGGCCCCTAAGATCCAAAAATACACCCAAAAAATCCACAACAAAACAATAGAACTCAAGAAAGTTACACCCAGAGTGAGAGATTAGATACAGTCCAGGAATTCAAAATGAATCTGAAGGAGCTTGAACTACAAATAGACATTTTACTGACATAAGACTGAGTGTACAATTATTACAGTGATACGTCTTTTACATTAAAGCAGGTTAAATCCTTTTATTGAAATATAAATCAATTTTTTCTTCAATAGGCAGTGTATATTTATCATATGTTACTGAATGATTAATTTCAATATTTACCATGGTATTTTCTTAGTACTTTATAAAACACCAAGGTATATGAACTTAATAATCAAGCAGTACTATAGTATTCTCAAAGTACTATGGTACTTTATAGTTTGAGCATGTGATACCATCGCTGTACCAGCTAGTCACCATGGTATGTGTTTAAAAAAGTCAGAAAGTGGACTACACTGCCATAGTATTTTTAATGTGGCAAAGTGTTCTGCTATTTGCCTTAACAAGTCTATAAATAATACAGCCTGTGCCGTGTGATGCTGCTTAAGAGTTCCAGAAAACACTTCAACTCCTTCCAACCGCCTCCGACTGCCAACAGGGAAAGAGACAACTTAATGACAGCTCCTGTCATAAGCATGAATCAAACAGACCACGTGGAAGCACAATGGTGTGTGTTTAGTTTTGAATCTTTTAAACAGTAATTAAGATCGCTACGGAAGCCCATCAGAGCAATACTACCCCGCATAAACAGTGTGTGAGGTTAAAACTCAAAGATCATGCTAATGTACCGTAATTAAAGTCTCAGAGAAAACGACAACACACACAGAGAAAGTTTAAGAGAGTTCTGAGAGGAAAAAACTCACCTATCTTCTTGGAGCGCTCGTCTCCTCTGCTGTGCATTGTGATTGGTGAGTAGATGAACGGGCTGGCGGTGGACATCCCCTGTCCCAGAAGGCCTTTCACCTTATGAGGACGAAGACTCACCGGCAGGTTCAGCAGAGACACAGATCTAAAACATCAGTCACAAAACAGAGAGAGTTAGGCCTGTTTCACATGTTGAGTAAGCAGCATGGTGATGCTTCCAGAAGCATATGTGCGAATAGAGTTTCAGAAATGAGCTTTTAGATTAAAACAAAAATCAAAAATATAAACCCTAAAAACCCTAGCAACCACCCACAACACCCTACCAACCACCCCAAACACCATAGCAACAACCCTAACACCCTATCAACCACCCACAACATCTTGGCAACCCCCCCCCCCCAAACACCTTAGCAACCACCCTGAAATACCCTAGCAACCACCCTAAATACCCAAAACACCCTAGCAACCACCCACAACACCCTAGCAACCACTCCCAAACACCCTAGCAACAACCCACATCATCTTGACAACCACCCCAAACACCACAGCATCCACCCTGAAATACCATAGCAACCACCCACAACACCCTAGCAACCACCCCAAACACCTTAGCAACCACCCTGAAACACCCTAGCAACCACCAACCACACCCTACCAACCACCCTAAAAACCATAAAAACACTAGCAACCACCTATAACACCCTAGGGACAACCCTAACACCCTAGTAACCACCTACAACACCCTACCAACCACCCCAAACACCCTAGGCACAACCCTAACACCCTAGTAACCACCTACAACACCCTACCAACCACCCAAAACACCATAGGAACAACCCTAACACCCTAGTAACCACCTACAACACCCTACCAACCACCCAAAACACCATAGGAACAACCCTAACACCCGAGCAACCACCCACAACATCTCGGCAACGACCCCAAAACACCACAGTAACCACCCACAACACCCTACCAACCACCCTAAATACTTTAAAACCCTAGCAACCACCCACAACACCCTACAAACTACCCCAAACACCCTAAAACCCTAGCAACAACCCACAACATCTTGCCAACCACCCCAAAACACCATAGCAACCACCCACAACATCCTACCAGCCACCCTAAATTCCCGAAATATCTTAGCAACCACCCTAAATACCATAAAAACCCTAGTAACCACTCACAACACCCTACCAACCACCCCAAACCCCGTAAATCCCCTAGTAACCACTCCAAACACCACAAAAACCCTAGTAACCACTCACAACACCCTACCAACCACCCCAAACACCATAAAACCCCTAGTAACCACTCACAACACCCTTGTAACCACCCCAAACACCCTAGTAACCACCCACAACACCCTACCAACCACCCCAAACACCATAAAACCCCTAGTAACCACTCACAACACCCTAGTAACCACCCCAAACACCACAAAAACCCTAGTAACCACTCACAACACCCTACCAACCACCCACAGCACCCTACCAACCACCCCAAACACCATAAAACCCCTAGTAACCACTCACAACACCCTACCAAACACCATAAAACCCCTAGTAACCACTCACAATACCCTAGCAACAAGCAATATATAAGATACAAGAAACAGAGATATTAAAATAAAAACCATGACTGTGTTTTCTAAAAACATACTGGCATAAGTCCTGTTCTTTCTGAGTTTCTAAATCAAGCTCTCAACTGATCACCAGTTCTCAACACTCTTCAGTTCTGTTTCTATCCATCCTGTTCTCTGATATTCATAGAGAAGGACACATGGAGTCAAAAAAAAAGAATCACTCTGAACTTTAACTTGATTCCGAACAATGCACAACTTGAGCTTAAACGACTCATAACATTGCTGCCAGAGAAACAACATCTCTGAACAGCAATCAGACCAGTTTAATACTGACATTTACTCTTTCCTACAAGACGACGAACTCTCTCATGAGACGGCAAGATTTCATTATGGAACTTTTTTAAAGATATGCCTAAAATACGCCCTCTGTGTAAATTCTGGCAGCAAAATTTGCATGAATATTGCATGTTAACAACATGTGGAGAGGGAGATGAATATCAGGAGAAACACAGCTCATCTAAAGTGTTACAATTAAATATCCCTTTAAGAATAAATTAAGGGATTTTAACAACTCAAAAAATCTTGAGAGAGAAGCGCTCAGAGAAATGGAGACTTCAATCAAGCGAACATGTTGAGCTTTACCCACTGGTGGGATTATGAAATACATCTGTTAAACACATTTATAGGCCTTTCTTTCCTACGCCCGCTGAACATCAGCCGCTTCCTTGGGACAGATGAAAGGATATGTGAAGTTTTGTGCTTCCCTTTAAAATGTTTAATTTGGGGAGAATAAAACAAAAGAATCTGCATTTTTAATTTCCATACAGCTTTCTAACGGTTCATAGGTCAATAAACTTCAAAAATGTTTTGAACAAAAGTTGGAGTTCAGATGAATAATTTTTCAGTCTCTGAGCTGTGGGAAAACACCATCAAAAGGCTGTGAGCGACACTGAGATAAATGTGTTCAAACAAACAAAACATTTACTAAAGGACACATTTCAGGGAAAAACGGACATGCTAGGCTATTTTGAATTTAAAAAAAAAAGATTGATGTTCAATAAAATTCACAAAAGGAAACCATTAACTCAGGGGTAGGCATGTTCGGTCCTAGAGAGCTGCTGTCCTGCAGAGTTTAGCTCCAACCCTGAAAAAAA
>RJVU01042532.1:2416787-2429714 GCA_003731715.1 Anabarilius grahami
GCTTTATAAATAACAATAATGAAGAATATAATGTTAAAAAATAATTTAAATTATTATTATTATAAATATTTATATTATCATCATTATCATACATTATCATCATCATCATCATTAAGTTAAATTATAATTTTTCAAAAAACAAAAGGAATCCTTTGCACCCTGAACAGATGGGAATTGAAAGCATCATAAAATAGTTGCTGGCAGACTGCCGGCCCCTGTGGCAGATGGGAAGGTGCGACTAACTTATAGCTGCAATAATGATTTAACATGGCCTAAAGAAAGATCAGTCCCATCGATATTTCTCATTCCCCACTCAGAGATGCAGCTGCTCTGCGGTGAAGTGGTGAAGGGGAAGGAGAGAATGAGAAGGGGAGTAATAGACATCCTTCACAACTCATTCTCGTGTTGAGGGAATAATAGATCAGAAAGCTTCATATGACTCTGAAACCAGGGTACAAAAAAATGGAATACAAATCAAATCCATCCTCTGTGATTTTAGCACATCGAAATGAGGTTAAAGGTGGTTCATTCATCTGAAGAATGAGTGTGATGCAGCTAATGATACTAAATGCCATTAAATGCCATTTTCTGAGTAAAAAAGAACATGAAGTCAAAATGCAGGGATTTTTGTCTTTAAATTGCCTACAACAACAGAGACATTTTGCACTTACATACTGCACGATGCACTTACATACTGCCAAACCACACAGTTCAGATCTAAAAACACAATTTAATAGATGTTCTCTCCCTGTGTATTGTTCGTTTGACAGCGCTGAAAGACATCCGTGTGCATCTCTGGGTCTCTGTTGGACAGGATCTCTGCCTACAATTGGGTTATATAACACTAATCTCAAATAACAACAGGAAAAACCAAAGCGAAACACTTACAGTCCATCTTGGAGAATTTTCAAACTGACAGGATCTATTTACAGAAAGCTAGAAGTCAAATTATAAAAAGACAGAAAAAAACCTCCTGCTTCCATTTGATCAATCATGCCCATCTTCATATATATATATATATATATATATACACACATACACAGTGGGTACGGAAAGTATTCAGACCCCCTTAAATTTTTCACTCTTTGTTATATTGCAGCCATTTTCTAAAATCATTTAAGTTCATTTTTTTCCCTCATTAATGTACACACAGCACCACATATTGACAGAAAAAAACAGAATTGACATTTTTGCAGATTTATTAAAAAAGAAAAACTGAAATAACATGGTCCTAAGTATTCAGACCCTTTGCTCAGTATTTAGTAGAAGCACCCTTTTGATCTAATACAGCCATGAGTCTTTTTGGGAAAGATGCAACAAGTTTTTCACACCTGGATTT
This sequence comes from Anabarilius grahami, assembly GCA_003731715.1. Classification (NCBI taxonomy): domain Eukaryota; kingdom Metazoa; phylum Chordata; class Actinopteri; order Cypriniformes; family Xenocyprididae; genus Anabarilius; species Anabarilius grahami. The sequence continues at coordinate 2,418,127 of RJVU01042532.1, forward strand.
GGGGATCCTCTGCCATTCCTCCTTGCAGATCCTCTCCAGTTCTGTCAGGTTGGATGGTAAACATTGGTGGACAGCCATTTTTAGGTCTCTCCAGAGAGCTTTATTGGGTTTAAGGTGATGAGCAGTGCCTGGTTTTCTCCACACATACCGCTTACAATTAAGGCCAAAAAGTTCTATCTTGGTCTCATCAGACCAGAGAATCTTATTTCTCACCATCTTGGAGTCCTTCAGGTGTTTTTTAGCAAATTCCATGCGGGCTTTCATGTGTCTTGCACTGAGGAGAGGCTTCCGTCGGGCCACTCTGCCATAAAGCCCCGACTGGTGGAGGGCTGCAGTGATGGTTGACTTTCTAACACTTTCTCCCATCTCCCGACTGCATCTCTGGAGCTCAGCCACAGTGATCTTTGGGTTCTTCTTTACCTCTCTCACCAAGGCTCTTCTCCCCCGATAGCTCAGTTTGGCCGGACGGCCAGCTCTAGGAAGGGTTCTGGTCGTCCCAAACGTCTTCCAGTTAAGAATTATGGAGGCCACTGTGCTCTTAGGAACCTTAAGTGCAGCAGAATTTTTTTTGTAACCTTGGCCAGATCTGTGCCTTGCCACAATTCTGTCTCTGAGCTCTTCAGGCAGTTCCTTTGACCTCATGATTCTCATTTGCTCTGACATGCACTGTGAGCTGTAAGGTCTTATATAGACAGGTGTGTGGCTTTCCTAATCAAGTCCAATCAGTATAATCAAACACAGCTGGACTCAAATGAAGGTGTAGAACCATCTCAAGGATGATCAGAAGAAATGGACAGCACCTGAGTTAAATATATGAGTGTCACAGCAAAGGGTCTGAATACTTAGGACCATGTGATATTTCAGTTTTTCTTTTTTAATAAATCTGCAAAAATGTCAACAATTCTGTGTTTTTCTGTCAATAAGGAGTGCTGTGTGTACATTAATGAGGAAAAAAACTTAAATGATTTTAGCAAATGGCTGCAATATAAAAAAGAGTGAAAAATTTAAGGTCTGAATACTTTCCGTACCCACTGTATATATTACTTGTTCACAACAAGTAAAATGCATTTTCTCTATTTTGCATATGTCAGATGCAATATTGCCACAATGGTCAGTTTACTTTTCTTTTTGTTTCTGCTTCAAATTAGCCAATGCAGAAATTGAAGGTTTCTTTCAGTCTTTCTTGGTTGAAAAGATGATCTTGAAAAGATAAATGAGAAGAAAGAGAATTAGATTAAAAAGCTGTCTGTCAGTGAACAGATGTCAAAGTGATTCATATTCTTACTAATGGACACTAAAAGGTCTGCAAGATTGAGAAGAAGTGGGTTGTGAATATATTTCTCTTAGTATATGACAAGTAGGGTTTGGCTACATGGATAATCTCAAACCACAAAAGTTAAATAAATTTCAGCATTTAAAGTAATCAAAAGGAGGAAATTATCTGTTATTGCTCTGTAGTTATTTAGCCTCATTTATTGTAAAAAAATAAAATAAAATAACAGAACACAGTAGGGTTGAATCACATTTCTATCCTCACAATGCATCAAGGCAGAGTTTTTCCAATTTAAAATGTTTTTCAGTTATCATGTAATTTTCACAGTACTTCCTTTTATGGGTTCTCAACATTAATCAAAAACATTACAACAAAAGAAGCCCAAAATATGATATATTCACAGTTTTTGATGTGGCCTTTTCATGTGACCTCAATTAACAGGGTGGAAAACATGTTAATCGCTCATTGAGATTTCCTTGTACGACTTCAATGTAATCAAACTGTTTATTTTGTGTGAAGTGATTAAATAAGCAGGAAATATACCTCACATAGATGTTTGCCAGCTCTTATTGAACAGAGAAAACTAAATCTCACAGACGATATTTGTGTCACTAATGCACTTAAAAACACACTATCAAAATTCATGCAAAATTCAGTGGAAAATCTGGACAAAAAGCTGTTAAAACCAGTATCCAACTAAACAAAAAAGAGTTCAGTGCATTACAACTACTATACTGTACTAAACTGTAAAGGATTAGTTCACTTTCAAATGAAAATTAAACCAAGCTTTACTCACCCTCAAGCCATCCTAGATGTATATGACTTTTTTCTTTCTGATGAACACAATCGTAGAAATATTAATAAATATGAGTTACCAAACGAGAATGAGCTGAAGAAAGCGCTTCCATCCAAATCCATCCATCATTAACATATTTCACACGGCTCCAGAGGGTTAATAAAGGCCTTCTGAAGTGAAGCGATGCGTTTGTGTAAAAAAATATATCCATATTTAACAAGTTATGAAGTAAAATATCTAGCTTCCGCCAGACTGCCTTATATATTCTTCAAAATGCTTATGCTGTATGTCCTACGCCTTCCCTATTCAACTTACGGAATTGACGCGACGGCAGTTCCGTTTTTTCCGAATACAGAATTATTTGAATACGGAAGGCGGTCTGGTGGAAGCTAGATATTTTACTTCATAACTTGCTAAATATGTTTTTTTTTTTTTACACAAACGGATCGCTTCACTTCAGAAGGCCTTTATTAAAATTTTGGAGCCGTGTGGAATATGTTTATGATAGATGGATGTGGATGGAAGCACTTTCTTCAGCTCATACTCGTTTGGTAACGCATACTGCCATTATAAAGCTTAGATGCCTCAGGATATTTATTAATATTTCTACGATTGTGTTCGTCAGAAAGAAGAAAGTCATATACACCTACGATGGCTTGAGGGTTAGTAAAGCTTTGGGTAATTTTCATTTGAAAGTGAACTAATCCTTTAATATATAAATAGTAGTGCTCACAAGTCATTTTACTTCCATAATATATTTACAACTGTTCTTCAATGGCCGACATGCAAAATTATAAATATATTTTTAAATATAGAGCTATATAAGAAAATCTAAACTACAAATAATATAAATGGAATTGGAATTAAAAATTTAATGAAAAAAAGAAAAGAAAAAAGAAGTAAATATATAAGTGAATAAACAAATTAGTGCGGTCAAAATGATGGATGAGAAAAAACGGATGCTACGTTAATTGTGTTAAATATTTTGAATGCGCTAAACTGATCAAAATAATCGTATGCGTTAACGCGTTAAAAATATTTAACGCATTTAATGTAGCAACCATTTTTTTCCATCATCCTTTAGCTAGTGTTTCATTATATGATCATGCTCTTATTCATGCAAATGCTTTTAAACCATTTCAGCGCTACAAGACACAAAAGAGAACTCAGTGTGGTACTAGTGCGCTGTCTGTGTGAATCTCCTGTCTGTGTGACAGACACACACGACTCGTGCACACAGAAAGCCACTAGAAAGCGAGCCAGATGATTTGTGCTACCCGCTCAGATTTTGCTACCTACCATTAAAACAGTAGGTAGCACAATTCGACACTGAAAAATGCTACCAATCAGATTGTGCTACCAGCATCATATTCATGTGGATTGAGGCTTTATTAATGTCCATATCTACCCCTACCCCAAAAACAATGCAACAAAACAAAACAATGTTTTGTCGAGTATCCTCGTAAGCACAGTCTTAAATGAGTTACATAAAGTCTTAAATGAACACAGAGTTGTGAGGAAACAGGATGCAGATCCGCATCATGAGCAGCAGTTCTTAAAGTGACGGCAGCCTAATAAACCTGCTACAGTCTGCCATCAATGTTAATCAAAGAACAAAAGAAAAAGAAAATCACTCAGTGCTCTTAATTAAATAACTTACGTAGATTTAATAAAAATTAATCTATATTTTAATCTAAATTATGCAGAGCAAACTGTGAAGAATTTGATAACTGCTTTGAATCTAGATATTTCCTACTTGTTAGATCAAATATTTAATTTAATATACTCTCTTTATGTTGTTTCTACATTAATTTGGAGATTAAATGTGAAATTATTACAATATAAAAATATATTAAAAACTTTAATATTAGGTGGGATTCATCGCGATTAATTACAGAAAAATATGTGATTATTTTTTAATCGATTGACAGCATTAAAACCAATACTTTAAAAAGATCATTTCAGAACTCTTTGAATTTGCATGCTGAAAGAACAAACAATATTCTATCTAACAGAACACTTTACTTAAGCATTTTTGATAGGTCAGTACAGTACAAAAAAAAGTGTAATGCAAACATTTTATCGACTCAACAAAAACTCTTAAAACATGACTGAGGGAGTAAAAAGCCTGCAGCTGTCGAGAGAGATGAACTCGGGTGCTCAGGTTGATGCGAGGACTGCTGACGGGATATAAGCAGAGATGACTGTCACATAAATTATGAATAATGTATAAGCAGGGCGCTGAAGTCCACTGCAATGAAATTACAGACTGCAGATGAGCAACTAAACCCAACAAACAAGCAACATGCTGACAAATGCGTCAAACTTCTCAATCGGAGAGGTAGAAATGCAGGCAAAAAAAAAGTGTGTTGTAAATTGAGAGCCACTAGAGCTGGGAGGAGATGGCAAACTGACAACTGACTCAGAAAATTGCTGTTTACAGCAGTGCAGTGAGGAGGAATGGATTGGACGTTACAGTCCATCGCAAAAGGTCCGCAGAACGCCGTCCGCATCTTTCGGCTGCGAGAGGAAGGGGTTTGTTGCTATGGAAACCATCCACATGCTAAGAGTGCAGAGGACAGGGTCACTGAGGGAAAAGTGACTCGCTAAACAATTTATGAGATGTTCAGATGAGGGTTTGTGTCCCGTTTCTCTCGTATATAACTGATGAGAGTCAAAAAAGGCATCAGAACATGGTTAGAATGAACGTAATTGCATGCCGTCTGATCAGGGTATAATTACCGACTTTGCGCGGCTTCCTTGATATACTGCAAAAATTCAAGTCAAGTATAAAATGAGAGGGTTCGGCCCCTGAGGGAGAGACTTTAGATGACAGAAGGCCAGGGAAGAAAAATAATAAACATACAATCACAAGCATTTACACCATTATATGTCACTCTTAAGATAAACAAACTCTAATCACCATAAATGGGTGGGTATTCTTGTCAAGACAAACATGTAACAAACGAAAAATAGAAATGTTGCTTTGGTTACTAACTGAAATAAAATAGGTTTAAGTTGAAGTAAAAAAAAAATGGGTATTGTAATGCGGTTGTTATAAGGAGGTGCTTTTGTGCATTTTAGGGTATTGCTATGCCGTTGCTAGTGTGCTTTGGGTGGTTGCTAGGACATTGCTAACATGTTATAAATGGTTTTTAGTGCATTGCTATGCAGTTGTTAGCAATCCTAATAGTTAAGCTTGTCTTAGCAAAAAGCACTAAATATTCTGAATGTGTTCACCAGGTACATCATCCCTAAAATCCATTTAAAATTGCTTGTCTGTGTTTCTGTCACAAATGCCTCTCACTGTCTCCCCAGACCTGCGCTTAATATTTCAGGGACAAGGGTGCTTTTAGCAAGAGCCTGAAAGTGAGAAAGAGGTTGTTTAGTGAGACACACAAGTGTGTGTGTGGGCCATGAGAGAGACACAGTGAGTGTGTTGCTTGTGTTTGTGTGTTTGTAAGGGCTGTAAAGGTTGGTAGTGTGTTTGTTTAAAGCTGTATAAGAGTGAGATTAGCTCAGGGCCACAGAGACCAGAGGGGCCAGGCTTTTTTTATTCAGTTCAAAGAGTCTGAAAACACTTCCATTCAAACAAACACACCAACTTTAAGTCCATGTACCTCACTGCATATGGGTGAATCTCACACATTTCACAAACTTAAATCACATTTTTATTTATTAATATATATTTTTATTTTTGTAAGAAAATAGAGTCTGTTTAAGTTTTTTTTTTCAACATACCTAGGTCACAATTCAAAAGTCTGAAATAAAATTAAGTTATTATATTGTTATTACATAATATTTTGCTTAAAAGAAAATAATTGATACTCTTACAACTGTTGATTTAATAACACTGTGACAATTTCAATAATAGAGACATTTAAGCATATTTTCTCCAAAATTTCATAATACAAATATCTCAGGACTGTTATATGGTAAAAATACTCTAATAAAGACAATCACACTGAAAATAATAAGAATTATAATTCAGACAGACAGACAGACAGACAGACAGACAGACAGACAGACAGACAGACAGACAGACAGACAGACAGACAGATAGATAGATAGATAGATAGATAGATAGATAGATAGATAGATAGATAGATAGATAGATAGATAGATAGATAGACAAAGACAGAGATGGATGGATAGATAGATAGATAATTTTGAATTTGAATTTGATAGAGAAAGACAGACAGACAGACGATAGATAGATAGATAGATATATAGATAGATAGATAGATAGATAGATAGATAGATAGATAGATAGATAGATAGATAGATAGATAGATAGATAGATAGATAGATAAATTATGCATCTTGCACATGTGTAAATAAAAAAAACAAATCTATATAGTCAAGTCAATTTTTTTTCAAAACATCTTTACATAAAACCATGATGTTAATGTTTATAATATCTTAATATTTTCAGGCCTTATAGTTGTATTTAACACATTAAAGCTGGACAGTAATACAGTTTACATTTATAGAATCAGAGTTTCCTGCAGGTAAAGCCTTGTCAGGTTATTTGGACATCCATTCACAAAATGTGCTACTAACTTCTAAATAAAACTAAATTAACACCGCAGACATCAGAGAGGAGCTGAAAATGAATCTCTGTGTTGCAATTTACACCTTTCATCCGGTGAGAATCTCTCAAGTGCCTTCGCCAGCTCTAAATGAAAGCTCTTTATTTGGCATTCTTGATTTGTCTTCACAAACGTCTTCGAAAATAGCCGCCGAACACATACCTCAAATAGCTTATTTCACACTGCTCCGTTCAGACAACACAACCCCTGCTGACACGAGAGCTCTGGCAAACGAAACTTGACAAAATACTAATTAACCAACAACATCACTTTATTTTCCTCACTGTCTCTTTCAGACTGTTTCAGTCTTCTACTCATAATTTTTTTCTGTCCTCTGAGATCCTGTCAATAAACTTCTAAACTTGGGGAAAATGTAGTATAGTGTGGTAAGGGACAGTTTGTTCTTAAAAACAACAAATTAAAGAAAAAAATAATCCAGGTATTTAATTTATGTTTAGGAAAGAAAAATTACACACAATTATTCTCTCTATCCAATCTAACATCTCTTCAATTCTAAATTTCGTTATCTCTTCCATCTAGATTTTGGAAGAATGTATCTGCCACATATGTAAATGTTTCTCCACCTCTTTCTCCCTCTATCTGCATTAATCACTTCGTAACAAGCATCCACCTGTTATCTGTAGGCAGAGCAATTGTTTACTACAAAGCTGTGCCTTGAATAAAACATCCCCATCTTTTCTTCTAATATCATTCTGTCAGGAACTGAAAAAGACGGTATCCCTCATGTGCTAACTTAAAAGAAATTCAGAATCTCCTGCTCTGTTATCCCGTCAAGAGTCCAGATTGGCACTGATCAATGTCAAGCAGACATGTTTAAATCAGACGCCTTCGTTCTGTAAAGTGTCTTTGTGCTGAGGGCGTTCCTAACAACCGCTGCTAGCAGGAAATCATTCATCATTATACAGTAGTATATATCAGGGCGGGTGGCAATCTGACTGTACTGTACTTTTGGACATGATTTCAGTGATAAAATCAAGAAAAGCCCCAGGAGGCTGACTGTAACTGTAAGTCTCTTCACCTCTCAGATGGCACACAGTTTTAATTCAGGTGGACTGAGCAGCTCTCCTCCATCAAAAATCAATCATTTTAACAGCGGGATGCTTACTGCAATTCACATGAACACAGAGGGGCATTTCTGGAAAGTCAACACTAGCTACGTTTACATATTTCAATTAGAATTAAATCATTTTGACTGATGAATCTGAACATAGTAGATACAACTGTATTGTATTGGTATGAAACAGCTTCACAAACAGTATTTTCAACCACACAGTATTATTATTTCTGTGTTACAATCATTCAGATTGACAGAAGTATTGAGATAAAAAAAAAAAAAAAGTTTTTATTTCGGATATAAACTTTGATATCTATAGTAGTAATCAAAATAGAGCAAATCACCTTTTGAAAGTAACTTGACGCTTAAAGATTGTACCAATTACAATGTGACACCAGTAGGTGGCAACAAGTGACTGTTAACGTCACCATGAAATCAAAAAAGTTTTTTGGCCTTAGGTATGGATATGTTAGCCTTAAGATTATCTATAAGCTAGCGTGCTCCAAAACAATGACAAAATTCGCATTTATAAGATATAAGCATTCAAAACTTAGTCCCGTCACTTCCGCCAATATGGATCAACGGTTTTGATGACATCATCCTGCACTTCAGCTTCTCATCAGATTTTCTGACCAATCAAATGCTCTCTAGTATCTGAAGTGTCCCACCCCCTTCACTATAAATGCTAAAGCTGTGACTGAAATGATGGTGAATGGCACATATTGCACTATATAGGGGATAGGGAACGATTAAGAAAGTGTAAATATGCTTTCCATTGACGCAAATGAAGTTTGGTTTCACATTAGTGTCACACGAACCGCCGCAGCGCGCACACAGTCTACTCCGGTCCAGAGACATGAGAGCACAGAGCGGAACATAAGCGCGAGTCGGCACAGAACACAAAACGTATTGGACCTATTTGAATTTTCCACAGAATGCTATGTTTTAAAGCGATATGGAGGAGAAACGGATAGAGATTAGAAGGAAACTAAAGCTTTATGGAGCTCAATGGCTCTGGCAGACCTGTGATATAAACAAAACGCTATTGGCTATTACAAAAAAGGGAGGGAGCTGTTTGATATGTCCCGCCCTGTCTTCCTGTTTCAATGGAAATTACGTCAATATATGAATAATGCTGCGCGTTCCAAGGCACTTCAGCAGGCATCATTCATTCAAAAGATTTGTTAAAAACACTGATTCATCCAGTAATGAAGCAAGTCTTTAGGATTGAGTCATTGACTGCAGCAATTAACATTTAGTCAGAACCTCTAGTAAATGAAGTTATTTTGTTTAGTTGTCTATTTAGAATCGTGGGAGAATCGTCTCGATTTTAAACAAAAAATATATATGATTCTCAATTTATCCAGAAACGTGCAGCTCTATATGTATAAGAGTTTCCCGCTGTTGTTGCATACTAATCATTCTCCTTTTCTTCGTTTTAAAAGGTAGACTTAATATTTATCTATTTCAGGTCCTAATTAGGAGACGACGAGCACATTAAGCTTTGTGGCATGATACTTAATTTTATCAAGCAGTAAAAGCACCAGTTCCCACACCCAAAACAAAGCTTCTGTGGATGAAAGTCTGAAGCAAGGACTGGTGGGACAATATTTTCCTGCAGCACTTCACAGACAATGAGCGGAAGGAAAATTTCAGAATGATAACAAGAACAACAGCTTATTTGGTGCGTCATACATCATTACGTCATTTCTACATCATTGCACATGCGCAGAACTTTCCAGTTTCGGTGTTCAATCCGATCAAATGTTTGCATGTCCTATCAAATTAATTAGAACAGGTTTAAACCTGAATTAAATTTCAATCGGATTTAGCCTACTCATTCCAATTAATGTGGTTAAATGAGACTTTTTTATTCCAACTGCGCTACTTGTTCGATTACACTCCGATTCATAGGATCCAGGTAAACGCTGCTAATGACTGACAATCTATGTATTGAGCATCTTTCAACTAATACTGAAAAAAGTGGGGGAAAAAATTGACAAATGTTTGAGTGATGACTACATTTACATTTATGCATTTGGCAGACGCTTTTATCCAAAGCGACTTACATTGCATTATACTATACATTTGATCGGAGTATGTGCAATCCCTGGGATCGAACCCATGACCTTGGCATTGCCATGCTCTAACCACTGAGCTACAGGAAAGCTTACTAAGATCAGTTGTTTTTTTAGCTGGTTGACTGAAACAAACACTATACAAACAAACCGATTTGCTAAAAATGAATTAAACTTCTCAGCTCGGCTCAAGTGTGCATTCACATAAGACGCAATTAAATGTAGACTAAATCTGAGCTTGAAAAAGGACTAAATTTGAGCTGTAAGCCAGAGCGAGTAATATTCTTAAAACCCCAGGGACTTGCAGTCATAAAATCATTCATTTTCAATGAGAAATGGCAACTTTCAGTAATATAAGATATAGGGACAGGATGTGTTTGTTTTCTGCGACTTGAAAAAGTTGGGAAAAGTTTGACTTTAAGCAACTACCAATGAGAGTGAAGAAATCATGTGATCCATCTCCTGTCGAGGGACAATTTTAAAAATTAAATAAAAAAAGTTTGAGAATAAATAAATAAATAAATTTGTATGCAATGTATACCTAAATTTAAAGGAAAGAAAAAAAAACATTATTAATATTACACATTAAGTCATGAGCAATAGACACACTATAATGCCAGATTACAACATATAAGATTTCTAATGTAAGACTTCAACTTGTAGAGTTTACACTTCTGTTTAAACTCTAAAAGAAGGCCCAAAATTCCATTAAAGTCCCGAAAACAGATCACATAGCTCGTTAAACAAAATAAGTAATTGGTTTGGCTCTCAGAGGAGTGCAGAAATGGGTTTTATCCGAACACAGGGAGCCATTGTTCCTCTGACACTGTGTTGAAAACAGCGTTCGACCAATGCCTGAGCTCAGCCAAAGGAACTCTGGATTTGTTCTGTCTGGTAGGAAATGATAAGCTTGACAGAGCTCAATACCCAAGAGCTGCAGGCCCAACCGTTTGTGTGTGTGTGTGAGAGAGAGAGACAGGATTACAGCACACCTCTGTGGGGACAGGATGCTGTGAAGTGGACCATGGCTGAACAACAAAAAAACAACATCAATCTCTTTTCAAAGACACAGAGGCTTTCAGGAAAATCCAGGTAACACACACTCACACACAAACCCACATGCACACACACACAAGCACATACATCTTTAAACCTAACCAGTGTTTGTGACACTAAAAGTAGTGACACTACTAACCAAAACACATTTTCAGTAGCATTGCTTTTCAAATTCAATACTATCTAGCTGTTCTTGTAAAAGCCATTTATATTTAACATTGTGGTGTAGCAAGACAATATGCAAAATTGCTAAATAAAGATTATTTTTTGAATCATTTTGATTCAGACAAATTCGCTAATGAACTACTGAACCTAGTTTGAAAAAATGAAGATCAACTAGTACTAGTACAACTAGAAAAAACGACTATAGAAATTTCCAGGGTGTTTCCATTACTTGATATTTTGTTAAATCCCAACCCTGTAAAATAGTTTTAACATTAGGCAATAATCAAATGCGCCTCTCTGAAGTAGCACTGCAAAATCTGAATCATTATGATGAACTTCAAGTTCAATAATTTCATCATCAAGAAAAATAAAAAAGCGAATATAAAACTCAATACTGTTCCCAAAACAGTCAACATCTTCATTACATCTTTTGTAAATTGTAGTTATACACCTTTTTTAATTTCATTAGTTGTAGTTTATAAAGTTTTATTATTTAATTAACTATAATTAATATAAACTATAATTAATATATTAATATAAAGTATACACTATA
>RJVU01042532.1:2452263-2479162 GCA_003731715.1 Anabarilius grahami
CATCACAGGAATAAATTACTTTGTCAAATATATTCAAATAGAAAACCGTTATTTTAAATTGTAATAATATTTCACAATATTAATGTGTTTACTGTATTTTTAATTAAATAAATGCAGCCTTGGTGAGTAGACAAAACTTCTTTTAAAAACATTAACATCAAGTGATCCCAAACTTTTGAATGGTAGTATATATATAATTATTAATAAAACTTAAAATTACATCTGCAAATGTAACCAAATCAGAGCTTATTGAAATGACTGACATTCTCTTACTATTCATCAATTTTCTTAACTCGAAATGAACTGAAACTAACCACGTTACATTAGTTTACATTTGACAGAAATTACTTTGTAATCTTGTACCGTGTAATACAAAATTCTCAAAATATGTAATATTTTACATAATCATAAACATAAACTGAATAAAACATGAATGCATTATAACATGTAGCAATATAAACAAACCAGCAGAACAAACAGCCAAATGTTTCAGTCTTCAATGAAACGTTCAATGAATTTATTGAATTCGTATGTTTCATGAAACAATTATCGTTGTTTATTCATTCAAAATGATATATTTGTGTAACATATTTGTGTTTATTTTGGTCTGTTTTCTAAGGCGTGTTTGAATGAAACATCTTCAAGTTCATTAGCAGATATCAATGTGACAGCGGCGCAATTAAGTACGCTATAAACCCCACAACATAAAGTGTAATATTTATTTCAAAATAATGCTGACAGGATAATCATATGCGTTTAAAATATGTGTGTAAACGCTTGTTTTTACTCACAAATGCTCTTCCTGTATACACTGCTGCTTCTTCTGCTACTGTCTTGTCTGTGAGAGGCGTGTGACTCATATTCGTGTCCACAAGCGCCCCCTACTGGATGAGCTCCAACATTCATTACTAATAATATAATATCATTTTATCTTCTGCTTACCATACGATAAAGGGACTGATCAATTAAATGTGTATGGCCCTTTTAAAGTACAGATTGCTCTAAGGCAGTTTTATAGAAAACATAAATATAAAGAACGAGTTAAAAGAGAAAAAAAAAAATACAATTTCGGAATGAACTTGCTTATAATTAATTTTATAATCCTATATATTAATATAATATAAATATGACTTCTGTATTTTAGAGTAAAATTCTCGAACCACTGATGTTTCGGTGTCTGTTCTATTACAAACAAATAAAAATGACGGAATTAAAAGTAAAAATATATATATTGGGCTTGTGAATAGCACATTTAATCGCAATTCATATATTCAGAAAATGTTTTCAAAGTGTAAAAGAGAGGTTGATCATCTGAGAGACCGCTCCACTCATAGGCTGCTCACGCGTAAGACCTTTCCGCTCGCCTGCAGGCGTTCCTCCTCTGCGCCTGTCATATGATCAGCTTCCCGTTTGTTTGTGTTCATGCAGCAAGCTAACCGCTTCCCACTATGAAACCTCCTCATCTGTATCCAAACTAAACATTTAATCCACACTAATCCCATCTCAATTACTTAAACGGATCCTACAGAGTCAACATAGACAGATCAAAGGGATTTAAAGCTTAAAAATAGATTTATAATGTCGATTGAGTACGAGGAGCAGCTAGCCGGAAGCCTGGTGGACTCTTTCCCTAAAGATTTCGGCTACGGCGTGGAAAACATGGACATGATGCAGGAGAACCTGGAAAACTCTCCTTCTGCAGACAATAAACCCAGAATCCTGCTGATGGGACTGAGGCGAAGCGGGAAATCCTCCATCCAGAAGGTCAGATCCCATTTGGATACAGCAATGCACTTACAAAAAAAGTACTATGGTAATGCACTGGTTTTGGACACTACCAAGATGGTAATATCATGGTGTTCTTTAAAGTACAGTATGCAGTTTCTTACAAAAACGTACTGTGGCAGTACTATGGTACAATCATGGTATCGGATGGTTGTACCGTTGTACTTTGATATATACCGCGGTGCGTTCGAGAATACCATGGTACATGTTCATGGTATTACCATAGTGCCATATAACTAAAAGTAATATGGAAGAGTACATTTCAAAGTATCATTATTACCATCATCAATGTACTATGGTACCTACACAGTAGCTACTTGCTTATAAGGTCAGTATTATTATTATTTATTATTATATTGTGCTATATTACTTACTTTCTACTAACATTTTAAGTGTAACATTATAGTAGTGTACAAAATCATAGCATTACCATTTTAATATGTCCAAAAGTACCATGGTTATCCCTATTTTGTAAAGATGTGACATTCTGATCAGACTTTCATTTATTAAATCATTGTATTAGATTAATATTTATATATTATTATTGTTATATAATATATTACTCATTTGATATATTGTATTAACATTGTTATACAGTACAGTCCAAAAGTTTGGAACCACTAAGATTTTTAATGTTTTAAAAGAAGTTTCGTCTGCTCACCAAGGCTACATTTATTTAATTAAAAATACAGTAAAAAAACAGTAATATTGTGAAATATTATTACAATTTAAAATAACTGTGTACTATTTAAATATATTTGACAAAGTAATTTATTCCTGTGATGCAAAGCTGAATTTTCAGCATCGTTACTCCAGTCTTCAGTGTCACATGATCCTTCAGAAATCATTCTAATATGCTGATTTGCTGCTCAATAAACATTTATGATTATTATCAATGTTGAAAACAGTTGTGTACTTTTTTTTTCAGGATTCCTTGATGAATAGAAAGTTCAAAAGAACAGCATTTATCTGAAATACAAAGCTTCTGTAGCATTATACACTACCGTTCAAAAGTTTGGGGTCAGTAAGAATTTTTATTTTTATTTTTTTGAAAAGAAATTAAAGAAATTAATACTTTTATTCAGCAAGGATGCATTAAATCAATCAAAAGTGGCAGTAAAGACATTTATAATGTTACAAAAGATTAGATTTCAGATAAACACTGTTCTTTTGAACTTTCTATTCATCAAATAATCCTGAAAAAAAATATTGTACACAAATATTTTGTACAATTGTACACATTAAATGTTTCTTGAGCAGCAGATCAGCATATTAGAATGATTTCTGAAGGATCATGTGACACTGAAGACTGGAGTAATGATGCTGAAAATTCAGCTTTGCATCACAGGAATAAATTACTTTGTCAAATATATTTAAATAGTACACAGTTATTTTAAATTGTAATAATATTTCACAATATTACTGTTTTTTACTGTATTTTTAATTAAATAAATGTAGCCTTGGTGAGCAGACGAAACTTCTTTTAAAAACATAAAAAATCTTAGTGGTTCCAAACTTTTGGACTGTACTGTATATTATTTAAATATTATATAGGTTTGTATTATCATTTATTGGGCTGCAACTCTGCACTCAAGAATGTGTAATGAAAGCATAATATATTTCCCCTTTATATTTTTATTCCATTTCAGATGAATGGAACTTTTATTGAACACTTGTTGACTGAAGTTAACATGAAATTAAAATGAATCTTTTCTTTCGTAGTAACATTCTCTGATCAAGATTCATCAGTCCATGTTATTGCAAAAGAAAACAAATGTTTATCTTTATTTTTTTAACGGAACATCTGCTATTTCTGCTGACATAACCACGTGAAATGCCTTGCAAATGTTGTAAACTGTAATTGCAAAATAATATTTCCTTTTATTATTAAGTAACTTTTAATGTTGCTTAAATTCCCCCGTCCTCTGGAACTCATTTTCTGCGTTAGGATGAAATATAATTTTTGTCATTTGTTTATATATTTATGATGATTTTATTGCTGTGTGAAATAATGAATACATCAGATCTGTTTTTTTAATATCTATATGTCCATATTCGCCTGTGGTTTAATGTTTTGAATCTCAGGTGGTGTTTCATAAGATGTCCCCCAATGAGACGCTTTTCCTGGAGAGCACCAACAAGATCTACAAGGACGACATCTCCGGCAGTTCCTTCGTCAACTTTCACATATGGGACTTTCCAGGGCAGGTGGACTTTTTCGACCCCACCTTCGATTACGAGATGATTTTCAGGGGCACAGGCGCGTTGATTTTTGTCATCGATGCTCAGGTAAACCGACACCAGGAAAATATAAGAGTGATTGTCTTGTCATTCTAACTGCTTACTTTCATTTTTCCTTTGTACGGTGTGAGAATTGGCTCCATTCCCGGCTGTTAATGATACTGTGTTTGGATGTCTCTCCCCGTAGGATGACTATGTAGAAGCATTAGGGCGGCTACATCTGACAGTGTCGCGGGCGTTCAGGGTGAACCCGGAGATCAATTTCGAGGTGTTTATACATAAGGTGGACGGTTTATCAGACGATCATAAGATAGAGACGCAGAGAGACATTCATCAGAGAGCCAATGATGATCTAGCTGACGCCAGTCTGGAAAAGCTTCACCTCAGGTTGGGCGTCCTTATGTACTGATCAATTTGCCTTGATACAGTGGAATGACGGATAAACAGTGTTTGATAGGATTATGCTGTGCTTTCAGCTGGGCTACAGCGATATTCCTGCAAGAATGTGTAATGAACAGTGTTGATATTGCTAAATAAAACTTGAAATTAAAAATAACAAATGTTATAGTGTATAAAATAATACTAAAATAACATGATAATAGCACAATTCTGGATAAATTGAGAATCTTTTTTTTTTTGGCTTAAATCGAGAACACAATTCTGAATAGCATGTCATTTACAAGAGTTTCTGACAAAATGTTAATTGCTGGAGTCTATTTAAAAAATATTTAATTAATTTGAATTAATTATATTTTAATAGAATTGAATAAATGATTCAATGACTCACTCATATAGACTTCGCTTGCTTCGTTACTGGATGAATTGGCGTTTTTGAACAAATCTTTTTAATAAATGATTCAATGACAATTTTCTTAAAAGTCACTTGTCGCCACCTACTGGTGTACCGGTGTAATTAATACAATCTTTATTTGAATCATCTCCTTACTTTCAAAGGGTGATTTGCTCTCTTTTGATCGCTTCTGTAGTGTTTATATCTGAACTATAAACTTTTATCCTAGTACTTCTATGATCATTTTAATGATTGTATCAGAAATAATAAGTGATTGAAAGACTGTCAGTGAAGCTGTTTCATACATGACAACTGCTCTCTCTAGCTCAGCGACAGCTTCAATGCAGATTTGAATGGTTTGCTGTGAATCATTGTCATTTAGAAGTAAGATTTCATGCTCTTGAAATCTATAATATTATGACAAGAGCTTGTATTAAGATTTTAATACAAGCTCTTGTCATAATATTATATTTCCAGGGGAGTTTAATAGTTCTTTCAATGGTCAAGTCTATATGATATCAAAATTGACCCTATTAACTACCTTAACAAATGTCTCTTATATTATTGTGCTGTATTCACCAGTGTGAGTTTATTAGGGAAACATTTTTATTTTCTTTACAATACTGAATACATCTTCTTTTTTTTTTTTTATCTGCTGACCAAGGTCTCACAGTCCAGGAAAATTAATAAACTGAAGCCCACTTTTCTGATATACTCAAAAATATGTCACATTATGGAAGCTCAGTGAGTTTTATGTTATTTTTAAAACCGTAATTTCAATTTAATTGGCTATTTACTTTTTGAAGCGCATTTCCTGGCATTCTGGATGTAATGTGTATTATCAATGAATATGTTACGTTAATGAGTGATATTTCTCTTTGTTTGTTTCCAGTTTTTATCTCACCAGCATCTATGATCACTCCATATTTGAGGCCTTCAGTAAGGTGGTGCAGAAACTCATCCCTCAACTGCCTACGCTAGAAAACCTCCTCAACATATTCATCTCTGTATGTACACAGCTGCTTTACTCATAAAGATTGCTTCTTGAATGCTTCCAGTATCAGATTTCACTAATGTCCAACTTTGCTTGGTCTAGATAAAATGTCTCAGCTCTAAATGCTTTTATTGGTGTTTATCGATGCAGATGAATAACATGCATTTTTCCCTCTCAGAATTCTGGGATTGAGAAAGCGTTCCTGTTCGATGTGGTCAGTAAGATCTACATCGCCACGGACAGCTCTCCAGTGGACATGCAGTCGTACGAGCTCTGCTGTGACATGATCGATGTCGTCATTGACGTCTCATGTATTTACGGGTGAGAAACTGTGAACGTGAAAAACAAAACTGATGAATATGTCCATCCTGAAGTCCTAGAGCTTTATTTGTCTTCACTACACTGCAGTGCTCTATAAAAAATACATTAGCGTTAGGGGTCTGTATGATTATTTCTTTTTATTTTTTATGTTTTTGAAAGAAGCAAAATCAAAAATAAAGTAAAAACAGTAATATTGTGAAATATTATGCAATGTTTAAAATCTATATATGTTAATTCATTCAAACCTTTGAAGGGTAGTGTATACTATTTTAAAATATATATTATTATTTCGAACTTGTATTCTTTTTTTAATGCTGACAGTGTAAGATATAAGACGAATGTAATATATTGTATCCTATTATGAGTTTTTTGTGTGTGTATGTGTGTCTGTTTGTTGAATGTATAGTCTAAAAGATGACGGCAACGGTAACGCTTATGATAAAGAGTCTCTGGCCATCATAAAGTTGAACAACACCACAGTGCTTTACCTGAAGGAAGTCACCAAGTTTCTGGCTCTGGTCTGCATCCTGAGAGAGGAGAGCTTCGAGAGGAAAGGTACAGACATTTGACATGATCGATCAATCTAGAATATCAGATTTGTGTGAAGTTAAACTGTCACGTATACTGCAGGTCTAGAATTAAATGATTTACTTGATTGTTTTCACTTTCCTTTGTCACACTAAATAAAAGCTAGTCAGCTTAATTTGCAAAAATGAACCCCTGTTAAAGACTGTTTTTGTTTCACTAGCTCTTTCCATCCACCTATTTTTATGCAAATGTTAAGATGTGGCATAAAAAACGCTGGATTGAAATGCAAAGATGCATATAAATTCTACAAATGTGCATAAAAATACTTATGCGCTTAATTGAGGCAGATAAAAAAATTTTATCCAATAAGAAGACATGCGCATAAACTGTGATGGAAACACATTTACTGAATAAATCCCTTAATACACAACAAAAAAAATTGATGTGACTTTGCCTCAACAGTGGATGTGATTGGATAACTAGACTTATCAGCGGACCAATTTCAGCGCACAGCATCTCAAATGTCGGTTTGGTCATTCTAAAATGCCTAAGGCAAAGTTTGTCATCAGAATGGTTGAGTTTATTGATCTCCCAGTACCGTCTCAGACGATTGCGTTCCCAAACATAAGCCATCCACCTCCGAATGAAAGATAACATGACAGTGTTTATTGCATTTCATCCACGCGCTCTGAGGCGTGAATAATTTATGATGTATGAAAAAAGAGCCTCAGGGAAGCCCCCAGCAACCATTTTTATTATAGATATTTTGTGCTTATATCCCAGGAAGTGACTATTTTGTTCTCTTGAACACATGGGATGGAAATGGTTTTATGCACTATTCCAATTTTTCACACAAGTTAAATTTGCAGCTTTGAATGGAAACATAGCTACTCATATAATCACCATTTCCAAGATGTGATAAGTTACTCTGGTCAACAGAGGACTTTTAACGACATATGTCTACTGTATTTGCATCGACTACTGTAATTCTCTTTTAATTGGTTTACCACACAAATCTCTTCATAAACTTCAACTGATTCAGAATTCTGCTGCTCGTATCATAACCCGGACTCCATCTATACAACATATTACCCCATCACTTCAACAGCTGCATTGGCTTCCTATCAAATTCCGGATTGAATTTAAAATTCTTCTCCTCACTTACAAATCTCCTCATAACCTCTCTCCACCTTACCTTTCAGATCTTTTACAGCCTTACATTCCTTTGGGTCTCCTCCATACACCCTCTGCTCGTCTAACCACCATGGGCCATAGGGCCTTTAGTCTTTTTTTTTTCCTCGCCTTTGGAATTCTCTCCCAGCCAACATCCGTGATTCAGACTAATTATCTCAATTTAAAGTTAAACTTAAGACTCATTTATTCAGAATTGCTTATCTTTCATTACTGTTTGCACTCAAGTCTAGCACTTTTGTTTTTTGTTGTTCTTATCGCTGTCATGTTTTGTACTTGCTGCCTTTTACTTAAGTTATTGGCACTTACTGTTATTTATTATTTTAATATTGTTCTTGTTGCTATTTCTTCTTGTTGTATGGTGACCTTGAGTGATTTGAAATGCGCCTTAAATAAAATTTATTATTATTATATGTATAATTTCTGCTTCACCAGCATAAGCAAAAATGATTGGTTTTCCTAAGCGCTTTGTCTTTTTGCCATTGCTTGGTCAAGTATTTAGTCCGGCCTCAAACTCATGCCATTACAGACAGCTCAAACCAACAAAATAATAAAAGCACCACAGTGTTTACGGAGCCCCTAAAGGGAGATGGGGATGAACAAAAATAAAATGGGAGGAAAAAATATATATCGATATATTATATAATGATTTTGCATTCTCTTGCAAATGTTTTGGACTCCTCCAAGAAACTTTGCGCAAAACTTCTCAGGGGAATTCAAAAGTTATTGCGATGGAACGCAAAAATCTTTCAGAGGAAATGCAAAAGTTTTGTGAGCGAACGCAGAGTTTCTCGGGAACGCAAAAGTTTTGTGAGCTAACAAATTTTCTTGGGAGAACACAAAAGTTTTGTGAGCGAACGCAAAGTTTCTCGAGGGAACGTAAAAATGCGAGTAAACGGAAATGCTCTTTGGGTAAATCAAATGTTTTGCGAGTGAACGGAAAGTTTGGGGGGCGCAAATATTTTGCAGCGAACAAAAAGTTTCTTGGGGAACGCAAAAGTTTTGCGAGTGAACGCGTTTCTCAGGTTAAAGCGAATGTTTGGCGAGCGAACAGAAATGCTCTTTGAGGAAATCTAATGTTTTGCAAGTGAACGCAAAGTTTTTTGGGAATGCAAATGATTTGCGAGCGAACAAATTTTCTTGGGAGAACGCAAAAGTTTTGTGAGCGAACGCAAAGTTTCTCGAGGGAACGTAAAAATTTGAGTAAACGGAAATGCTCTTTGGGTAAATCAAATGTTTTGCGAGTTAATGGAAAGTTTGGGGGGCGCAAATATTTTGCAGCGAACAAAAAGTTTCTTGGGGAACGCAAAAGTTTTGCGAGTGAACGCGTTTCTCAGGTTAAAGCGAATGTTTGGCGAGCGAACAGAAATGCTCTTTGAGGAAATCTAATGTTTTGCAAGTGAACGCAAAGTTTTTTGGGAATGCAAATGATTTGCGAGCGAACAAATTTTCTTGGGAGAACGCAAAAGTTTTGTGAGCGAACGCTACATTTCTCAGAGGAAAGTAAATGTTTTGCGAGCAAACAGAAATGCTTTTTGGGTAAATCAAATGTTTTTTTGTGAGTGTACAGAATTTTTGGGGGGGACGCAAATATTTTGCGACTGGACGCGTTTCTCAGGGGAAAGCGAATGTTTAGCAAGCGAACAAAGTTTCTCAGGGGAGCATAAATGTTTTGCAAGCAAACAAACTTTCTTTGGGAATGCAAAAGTTTTGCCAGCGAACAGAAATGCTCTTTGAGGAAATCAAATGTTTTGCGAGCGAACGCGTTTCTCAGGGGAAAGCAAATGTTTGGCGAGCAAACATAACGTTTCTTGAGGGAACGCAAAAGTTTTGCGAGCGAACGGAAATGCTCTTTGGGGAAATCAAATGTTTTTCAAGTGAGCGCAAAGTTTCGTGGGAACGCAAATGTTTTGCGAGCGAACGGAAAGTTTTTTTTTTGGGGGGGGTGCAAATGTTTTGCAAGAAAACAGAAATGCTCTTTGGGTAAATCAAATGTTTTGCTCTTTGGGGAAATTAAATGTTTTGCGAGTGAATACAAAAGGTTCTTGGGGAATGCAAAAGTTTTGCGAGTGAACACATTTCTCAGGGGAAAGCAAATGTTTGGCGAGTGAGCGCAAAAGCTCACTCTTTATTCTTTCCACCACCATGTTCCTTTATGGGCTCTGTATTGTTTGTTACTTATAGATGCGGCATATTAAATCGAGTAATGTGTTAATATGTGCTTCTGATCATATCTCATGTCTCTATCTTCTACAGGCTTGATAGACTACAACTTCCACTGCTTTCGAAAGGCCATCCACGAGGTATTTGAGGTGAGCAGCTCCACCCAGAGGACAGGAGCGGTGCAGTCCAGCCCCCCCAGCAGCAGCGGTAACGGTCTGGCCCGGCTCAAATCAGCAGCGATGAACGGCACACCCAGGAGCCTGGTTTAACCCAGGACACACGGACTTCTAAGAACACAGGGCCTTCACACTAGTGCGCTGAACATGCGCTAAGGTACATGTGAGATTACTGGAGCGTTTCTCTAGTTATACCTGCTGTTCCAGGACCTGAGAGACACAACAGGACACTCATACAGAAGAGACTACATTGCTGCTTTTTTATGGTATTTTGATGTATGTGTGTGTGAGAGAGAGAGAGAGCGAGAGAGAGAGAGCGTGTGCAAACAGCATCAGCTGTTGTAATAGAGGGAAATGGAAAACTTCAGTTTAGCCAACAGAATGAGGCACAATGAAATGGTGTCAGAATCATGCTAAAGTGTCACAGTGAGCACATCTAGACTCTAAACTAGTGAGCTGCCTATCATTTTTTATATCCTTATGTGTTTAAGGTGGCTAAAAGTGCTGTCTAGGTAGTTTTGATGAGGCACATCCCACTTTTCAGAGGTTTGAGTGTGAAATCTCACAAAATAACATGTTCAAGTGACGTTTCACCAAAAAAGTCAAAATGAGAAAATTGCTTAAATAACATTTAGCCTGTTTTTAGGTGCATTAAAATGTTTACATTGTTTTTAACAAAACACATTTTACCCAAATTCTCATCATTGCTGAAAAAGATAACTTTTTTTTTGTAATTCTCAGTTTTTCATTACTTCAATGCACTATTTTTATTGTAATAAATACTGTATTATTTAAATCAGTATAAATGTTGTATGATCAATATGTAATATATGAATTATTTACCATTCAAAATAATATATTTTTCACATTTGTAATGAGAATACAGTTTTGTTTTGTTTTTGTTTTTTTACAGTATTAGGAATTTGGTTAAAATGGTGCTTAATTTTCATTTTAAAAAATTATCACAATGTAACAACTAAATTAGAAATAGGCTTCATTTTCTTTAAGCATTATTTTTTCCTATTTCATGCTTTTGATTTTGGGGTGAAATATGACCCGGACATGTTAGATTCACGCATGAGACAGATCTGTTAATGCTGTTTCACTCCCTTTTGTAGCAAAATCCCCAGACCACCCCATCTTTAAGATTGCAGTTGTTAATATTGGCCAGTCCTGTGATTGTGTTGGCTCTCGCTGTTATTTACTCCTGACTTATACAAAGGGAAAATAAAGGGAGAAAAGGCTGAAGACGTTTGTGAACGTCATTATGTTTCTGTGAACTTACAGTAAAATGAATCACATACAGAAACTTTTTTTAAGCCTCAGCGCTGACTAACAGGAAGCGCGTGTTTTGCCATTAAATGGTTCTTGCACAGTTCTGATATACTGAGACAGAATAATAATGCTCAAGTTTGTTGAACATGAGATAAAGGTATTATGTTTTCATATGTGAAGTCCCTGGGTCCAAAATAACCCTTTTTCCTTTTTACATGATTCATTGTTTTAGTCATATTCAAAAATTCCCCTTTCTTGAATTGAAATAATGTGGGCTGTGTGTCTATGTAATTAAGTATGTAAGAAACTCACTGCTGAATGTGATTGTAGAATGATTTTGTGTGTGTGTGTGTGTGTGTGTGTGTGTGTTTCTTTTTTTCTAATAAAGTGTAAAAGAAAAAGATATTAATTTTGTGATTGAAATATGAAGATTATTACTTGTAAAATATCAAGAAAATGAGATTTGTTTACTTATGGTATATTTTGTCTCGGAGCACGATGATAAATTAAAGCTATATTCATTTGATCCCTTGTCTCAGTCGTCTGTACACCTATAGCGTTGTGTGTTTCTCTCGTGTCACCTCTAGAGGTCGCTGTCTGTCGAAAGCGGCAAATTGAAGCGCATAAGTAGAAGTAATCTGAATATAATTCTGAGGAAAGACAACAGCAGTAAGTAATGAATTTAGAGACAAAACTGTTTGTTTTTAATATGTTAATTTAATTTTTTGTAAATGTATAGTGTTTAAAACAACTCCATATTTGTTAATTCATATGGTATCCCTGAGTAAAATGTCCTAAGTGGCGCTTTAAGAGTGTGTGGGAGTTTTTCCATAAAGTTATTAAATTTCAAAGGGACATTCCATGTTGCCATGTTGGACACTAGCTGAAGAATCAGCTTAAAGCTGTTGAAGGTTTAAATGTAGTGGTGTGTCAGATGTGGGCGGGCTGAGAGTGCAAATGTCTCGCCCAGTGGGAGGAACAGCTCTGTCTCTGTGTGATGTGTTTCATGGGAAAAACTGCAGTGTGTCTCACAGAGAGACTTTAGGCTGTGCACAGGGACAGATCAGCTGGACACTTCAATACCACGGTAAGATGTCAACTAATTGCTGTAGACTAAATTATTCAGTTTTATAAGCTGAAGAATAATATTATGTCTGCTCATACTGTCTTCTGTTCAGGAACTCTGTTGTTTCATTGGTCTGTCAGTCTCTGAGATGTGATTGGTGCTCTGTGGATGTGTGTGTTTTATATATATATATATATATATGTGTGTGTGTGTATTTTATTTTATTTACATT
Source organism: Anabarilius grahami (assembly GCA_003731715.1). NCBI lineage: Eukaryota > Metazoa > Chordata > Actinopteri > Cypriniformes > Xenocyprididae > Anabarilius > Anabarilius grahami. The sequence continues at coordinate 2,465,026 of RJVU01042532.1, forward strand.
CTTAATAATTTGTATTAATATTTATTGGCTGATACTAATCATTTTAATTTCAGTATATTTTGTTATAATTTTGTGTTGCTCTGTGTGTGTATAGTAAAAGTATATAGTTTAAATTTTATATGATTTTTTTGTTTTTATTTTCTTAATAATTACTATTCATTTTATTAATGATTTGCTGTAGTAGTTATTCGTTTTTATTTTAAATTTTTTAAATTTTGTTATTTTGTTTTAATTGTATGTGTTTTTATTAATATTTTAATTACTAACACTGGCATATTGACTATATGAAATATTAAAATAATGCACTTCTTTTGCTGCCTTTGTCGCCAAGCACTCACACACATGGAAACTCATTGAAAATAAATAAATAAATGCATATATATATAAAATTATATCTATGAGCCCCTGAGCAGTTGTCGCTTGTTCTGTTGTTCAGTTCAGCTGTGGTACAGTAATTTTGGTATAGACTCACAGTAGGACAGTTTACATTTTCTATAAAACAATGACAGTTTCATTGGTGTATTGGTGTGTGTGTGTGTGTGTGTGTGTGTGTGTGTGTGTGTGTGTGTGTGTGGGTGCGTTTTTGTGACATATCAGGACACAAATGTGTATAATGACATGGGTATTACATAGGTATTACAAAAAAATTATGAGGACATTACCCCATGTCCCCACTTTTCAAAAGGCTTATAAATCATACAGAATGAGTTTTTGTGAGAAAGTAAAAGTGTGCACAGTTTCCTGTGATGGTTAGGTTTAGGGGTAGGGGTAGTGTAGGGGGATAGAAAATACAGTTTGTACAGTATAAAAACCATTACGCCTATGGAATGTCCCCACAATTCACAAAAACGAACGTGTGTGCGTGTGTGTGAGAGAGAGAGAATGTGTGTATGGCACCCCAGGGGCTCGGCGACAAAGGCAGTATAAAAAGTGAGTTATTTTTGTCCAGAATGTAGGCAGTTCTCACACACACAGCGTATCTCTCTCTGTTTCTGTTTCTGTTTCTCACCAGTATTAAGATGGAATTGGTCCACACTTCGCTGTTCCCTAGTGTCTTTTCTCCTTCCCAGATTTCCTTTCCAGTACTTACAAAAGGCACTGTGGTGATGCCATGGTGTATTTATAAACAACATGATACTAAATGATTATTACCAAATGAATGAACCAAGGTACATAAGTACTTCTGAGGTAAAACTATCCAATACCCATCTCTAAAATGCTAAAGGTGAATAAAGGTTTTATAAACATTAACATCATGAATCAATAAAGCTGCTTAAAAAACAATAGAGGCTCCTCTGAGAGACGGTAGAAATACTTCCAAAATTGTAGTTGCTGGAGTTGAATGAGGGGAGTTGTGGTGCTCATTGCTGGTGCACATAAATTTAAGGGATGAAGTTTTGTGGACACTCACTGTTGCTGAGTTAGATAGATGGAGCCTGAGTTTTCAGACTGCTGTAAGTCTCTGATGGATAGAGGAGCTCTTTCCACCACAGGCAGGATTTATATATATATATATCTCCCTTTCCTGGGCGTTAATAAATTAGTCGCACTGTCATGCAGATGAATGATACAAGAACTACCCAAGAACTCAGTGAATGGACTCTACATTACATTACCAGTTCTTATGAAGTCTTTTTGAAGGTTGTGATTTCTGAGGCCCAACTTTAAGGCATGCATCATAACACATAATACATACCAAATCTAAAAGCACCACTAAAGTGAAAACAGAACATATAAAAACAAATCTAACTCAAAATATTAACAAAAACTAAAATAGTATATCAATGATACTGGTCATGTGACAATGACAATTATTGTATTTATTACACCGTATGTTATTGCAAGCCCACAAAGAAAAAATCCAGACAACTATATGTTGTTATGGCAATACAGTATTTCAATGTAATTTTAAAATGATTGAAAATGACATTAAATGTAAACCAAATCATATTAAGAAAGGAAATTGGGTCAATTTTAATTGGCTGTATGCACCTTATGCTTTTACAATCCCAGACAGATCAAATTTGTGTGTGATATGTAATTTAATAGACATTTAACATATTTTAATAATTAAGACTTAATACATGCTAAAGACATTTTGGATACACTTTATTTGGTAACACTTTATTTTAGTGTCATTGTTACATGTTACATGCAGTTACTATAGTTATAACAATAAATTATGCATAATTACATGCAACTAAACCAAACCCTAATCCTAACCCTATAGTAAGTACATGTAGGTACTTAATATTTCTCAGTATTTAAATGTATAATTACAGTGTACCAAAGATACCTTAAAATAAAGTGTAACCCTTTATTTTTAAGGTGTTCGTGTTACAGTATAATTATACATTTACTGTAAGTACTGAATAATAATAATTAACTACATGTACTTACTATAGGGTTAGGATTAGGGTGTGGTTTAGCATTAGTTGCATGTAACTATGCACAATTTATAGTAATTACTATAGTAACTACATGTAACGTGTAACGTACACTGAAAAAATGTTACCAAAATTTTCTATAACTCCTAATTGGGTGCACAATCGAATATGCATAAAATTTTGTCTTCCAATAGAATTGCTTTGTTGTCCAAGAGGAAATGATCGTGCACGGCACTGTTTTAATGGCACAGTTGTACTCTATCACCCCTTTGAGTACAGAGATATGTTACCGAAAGAGTTACACATTAAGTATGTACTACGGGACCAAATGTTTGCAGTCAGCATTTGTGTTCTTGTGTAGAATAGATATCTGACTTTATTTGTGTACTGCTACATACTGAAACACTAACTTCAACCTCTCTTTAAAAAGCTGCCACATTTAGTTTCATTGTAATGTCAGGCATGGATTGAACATGGCGTTACGGGAAGGCGCCAGTAGGTAAACATGATGCTTGTTTATAGAGCAGGGTAAATATGGCTTGTAAAAGAGTAATTAAGACTAACATGGGCATTCATTCTCTATCCGCAAGCTGACTGTGGCGTCCGCGCTCGCACACATCGGTTTTTCCACCATCTAAGTGTATGATGTCACCACCAACTTCCAGACATACAGCGAAATTGGCACCAAACATATTTCCACTCACATCCAGCAAACACGTCATTATGGGGTCTGATTGGAAGGGTGTATATGGAGGTGGGGGGCTGTGACCACATAATGTTTTTAGTTGGCCCAAAAACTGGTATGCTGTGTGTAATCTTTCTCCATGAGTAAATGGCAGAAATGTTGGTCTTCTAAGAACTCCGTCTGGTTTTTCTCAGCGTGGAGAGTGGAATGTGCCATTTTTAGGAAGAAAAATGCCTTTGTTTGCCCTTTTTGAAACCATCAAATTCTTCCCAACCATGGCCCTGACCACAGTGGCATTCCCACAGGGTGGTACAGGGCAGAGAGACAATAGCTGGACACATGCCAGTAAAGAACACTAGGCTTACAGACACGCTGAACTAGAAAAAAATGAGACAACTTTTAAAGGGGTCATAACATGAGAATTCAAATTTGCTTTGATCTTTTAAGAGGTCTTTGAACCATTAAAACATCCTCCTCGAATTTAAACAAATCATTTATTTAAGAAATCTCCAAAAAACATTGTTTCTATATTAGGTGTGTTCGACTTAAAGCGGCGCTGCACGGACCGATCTAATCTCTCTTGCGGTACTTTGATGTCACACCAATCGGTCTGCACAGCGCCGCTTCAAGTCGCGCTCACCTATTGTGCGATCTGTGGCGTCACATGGGCAAATACATTTGCATTTGACTGCCTCCAGAGAAAGACATCAATGAATAGTTAAACATCATCGCACAATAGGCCCCGCCCACTGGCATTCATTCACTCAACGACTGACATGTGCCTACACTGGATGTGAGCGTCGCGTCGCGTCAAATGCGAATAGAGCCCATTATAATCACTGATGCAGTGATCACTGTATTATATAATACTGTATTATACACTGTATAATACAGTGATTATAATGAGCCCATTATAATCACTGTAAAGCTGCTTTGACACAATCTGCATTGTAAAAAGCGCTATAAAAATAAAGGTGACTTGAAGGTCAAAAACCTGTTGAATTGTAATTCACACCGCAGATGAGAATTAAAAGTTCATTATATTGAGCACATGGTTGTTTTACCAGTCAAATGTAGTGATCGTGGATCAGGTTTAGTGTCTAAGATCAGTGTAGATAGAAGAGAAAGCTTTTTGAGGCAATGCTTTGAAAAAGCATGACCAAGGACTGGATAAGGAAAGCAATGTAATCCCTTCTTCTCACATAATAAAACCTGTCTGGCATATAGATATGTTTAATAAGCATCATATGATGGCTGTGTTGTTTGCTAAACATCTGAAGCTGGCTCTAACAAGTCCCATGACAGGAAGACACATTGTTCTTAAGAGTAAACAACCCTCCCAAGATCTCAACCAGGATATTAGATTCAAAACTAAACATCTTTTTCATACCCCAAATTGGTATTTATTCTTCAGACTGGAATTTGCACTTTAATTAACGTTTGCCTCATTTCCCAGAATTCGTAGTTTTGCGTGTCTCATGTTATTCATTCCGAGTCTTTCTCGGTTTCTTCATTTTATTCACAGTCTGACTGTTTCAGCTATAACTTTTGTCAGCAATATGTGAATTAATAACTACTAACTCTTTAACTACACTCTTAGAAGAAAGGTTCTATATGGAACCTTGAAAGGTTCTGACAGGTGATTCATACAACCTTTTAGGGGTTCCATCATGGGATCATGTTATGGATTTAGTTTTATTTCATTTTGTTTGAATTCACATTTAATTTGAATTACATTTTATGAATTAAACAGTCCGTAAACATACTTTATCACTTGAATTTTTTTTTTAAAATGACCTATTTAACAAGTCTAATGCATTTTTCCTTAAATAGAACCTTTTTGGCATAAAATATTCTTTAAAATTGAGTCAAGAACCCGGGGTTCTAGTATGGAAGCTTGATTCCGTGCACTGAATAAAAACTAAAAAAGGTAATTGCGACTTTTTATCTCACAATTCAGATTTTTTTTCTCTCAATTGTGAGTTTACATCTCGCACTTCTGACTTTTTTTCTCAGAATTGAGAATCAGAATATAAACCTGCAATTGAGAGAAATAAAAGTCAGAATTGCGAGTTTATATCTCATAATTCTGCCTTATATTTCACAATTCTGACTTTTTTTCTCAGAATTGCGTGATATAAACTCACAATTTTGAGTTATAAAATTGCGAGATATCTTGCAATGCAGACATTATTTCTCACAGCTGCGAGTTTATATCTTGCAAATCTAAGAAAAAAGTCATAATTGCGAGATGTAAACTCACAATTGAGAGAAAAAAGTCGCAATTATCTTTTCGATTGTTTTATTCCATGGCGGAAACAAGCTTCCATAACATAGAACCCCAATTAACTTTTTTAAGAGTGTATGGGATTTTACTTTAATCTTTTTGTTATGGAAAAAAAATGATGTCATTTTTGTTTGCTTAATTTCCTTCTTAGTTTTGCCTTTCTCACTTTTCCTGCTGTTTATTCCGAGTCTTTCTCATGAACTTTTTTTTAGAAACTTACAGTCTGAACATCTGTCAGAAATATGCATGGGCAGTATAAGTTTGACTACAAGTTTACACGCAAGTGGACATTAAGTACTCATTGCGGTGCTCTAAATCTGGGATGAATTGAGTTTAATATGTGTTGATGAATTCATTTAGAATGGCTTCAGAATGAAATGTAAAGTTTTTATTACACTGACATTTGGCCCGCAGGTGTTCAATAGCAGTAATTTCACTGGCACATAGACCTCAGGAAACAAACATCTACCAAAGAGCACACACACAGAGAGAACAACAGCTGGTTAATTTTCCACCCACTGAACAACAGGGTTGGAAACTTTTGCAGTTGCTGAATAACGTACTATGTGCTTCAGTAAGTGTGAGTAATTTTATGTAAAATTAGGAGTTCATTATATTTTCTTCTCATAACACATGATGCATTGAATAAGCTGGACTCCAGTACATAGAATACCTGTGGAAACCACAATCAAAGAAAGTTTTTGTTGTTCTAGTGTTTGGTTTTACAGATCATTTAGCAGCATGTTTCTTTAGAGACCTGCGGCTTGGGGACTATATGAGGTGGAACCAGAACAGAGACGCCCTTCCTGGATTTGCCATTGCATGGGGTCTGTGTAAGTTCGTACTGTTTTTGGATGGGCGGCATCAGGCATCTCAGATCGTCTTGTTGATACAAGGGTTCACATGTGGATTGGAAAATATTCCTTGTTATGCAAAGTCATTAATCTGCACCTTGTGGAGGCAGGTTTAATCATGTGGGAATGCTGTGGAATTAATTTGATTAGTTGTTTGCCAATGTTCTGCTTTAGATGGCAGGCTTAGGAAATGGAGAAAGTTATAAAGCGTTCTTTGGAATGAAATCAGGTTTGATCTTTAGTGGAGAGAGGCATTAAAAAAGAAAAAGAGGATAAATATAGTCAGAAATGTGATTCAAATGGGTTTCCGTTGTTTCGAAACATTTTGAAATGCAATTAAAATCAGAGTTTTGTTAATGCATGTCAGTTTGAATCAGATCAGATTATATGTTGATTTTCATCATTCAGTGATCGGTTGTTAATATGTAATGTACTGATTAATCGATTATCAAATAGTTTTTAGTTGCATGCCATACTAATATAGAAGCTGTATAATAGTGAGCTAAAAGCACAGATCTGTCGTGGTTCTGCATTAGTTTTCCAGTTCTTTTCCACTTGAATAAAATGGCACAGATGCGCAGACGCTCTTTTTTAAGTCATGAAATGAGCTGTCACTTAGACGTCTACCGTAGCGAGACACAAAGGCTGGTATGTCAGCGTAGTGGGAGTAATGTCACCTATGATCTTAAGTTACTTGGAATGTTTCCCACATTCTCTTCATCTGTCTGTTTACATTATGTACATTCCACAACACTTACACATTTGTCTGTCTTTGTCTATGGAAGCTTGTTTCCCCCATAGAATAAAACAATTTAAAAGATAATTGCTACTTTTTTTTCCTCACGATTACAAGTTTACAGTTCTGAGGAAAAAAATTCTGAACTGTGAGATATAAAGTCAGAATTGTGGGATATAAACTAGAGAAAAAAGTCAGAATTGCGAGATATAAACTCCCAATTTAATATCTCACAATTCTGACTTCATAACTCACAATTGCGAGTTTATATAACACAATTCTGAGAAAAAAAACGTCAGAATTACAAGATGTAAGCTTGCAATTGCAAGAAAAAAGTCAAAATCGCAGGAATATAAACTTGCAATTGTGAGTTATGAAGTCAGAATTGCAGGTTTTAAACTCACAATTGCGAGAAAAACGTCAGAATTGCAAGAAATAAACTTGCAATTGTGAGAAATAAAGTCAGAATTGTGACTTTTTTCTTGTAATTATGATTTTTTCTCACAATTGCAAATTTATATCTTGCAATTCTGACTTCATAACTCACAATTGCGAGTTTATATAACGCAATTCTGAGAAAAAACGAATTGCAAGAACTGCAAGATGTAAGCTTGCAATTGCGAGAAAAAGAATCAGAATTATGATAAAAAGTTGCAATTACCTTTTTTATCTTTTATTCAGTGGCGGAAACAAGCTTCCATACTTATCCTTCTGTGTGATTTTAATTGTTGTAGATTATTTTTTATATAGTTTTTTTAAATAATTTTGTTAGTTGTTACTTATAGTTATAACTTATAGTTATTATTTAACATGTTGTGGCATTATTAATTAATTATTTTATTTTATTCAGTAGATGAGTCAAGTGTGCATCATACATGTAAATTGCTATGTATGTGTGATTATTTTATTGTATTTTATTTTATGGAATGGATGACTTCAGTAGTGTTTAAAAATGTTTATGGATACACTTAAGTAAGTTGGTTGATGAATGTCCAGAGTGAACGAACTGGAATCCAGACAAAGCAGCAGCATGTTTTGGTCATAATTCCAACACTTCCATTTGTGTTAGTTTTACTGTCTTAACTATTATGGTAAAATGTGGAAAATAATGATAATATGACAATGTGTCCAAACATGTGACTGGTAAACCTCTTGATGCTCCTGAAGGAATGTTCTGTTGTTTATATAAATAGTCACTCAATGTCCTTTACTGCATTGCTCTCGTCATTTCTCAGCAAAAACACGATGGTTTGGGGGGAATCTGAGCGTGATTCATAACTGTTTCCAGTTTACAAGGCCGTTCACTCATTTGGGGGTGAGAACAGGATATGAAGGAGGGGGAGACAGCGATATCACTGTCATAAAAGGGAGTTGTGATGTTCCTGACCCTCGGGGAGTTCTACATCTCATTCGAACCGCATGTTCTACAATTAGAACGACTCCCACAAAGAATGTTAGAGGAGAGCAGGAATGGGGGAACAAGAGATGCGGGCAGAGAAAAACTGCAGACTTTTGGGAGTTTGTCAGTTACTTGTTTCATTGAATGTCTTAATTTATTAACTGTCTTCCACACATTGTCCACTGAATTTAAACCTGTAAAGTTTGCACATGAGGGTATAAATTATGTCAAGGGGCAAGTAGATTAAGCTCCAGACAGGAGATCTACAAAACAGGGGGTGGGGTCTCCACACGGAACTCCAAAAGGGGGTGGAGTCTCCACACATAACTCCAAAAGGGGGCAGAGTCTTCACACGCAAAGACATCCACCTCCGCCAAATGTCGCTAACTTGCTTTTCAAAATAGAGTTTCTAAATTAAACAGTTTCTCACTGAAAGTTTAATTGATCTTACATAAAATACAGTAGTCAACATTTGAAGTGGATCAAAAAAGTTCATCAAAGTTGTCCTAAGAACTAAGTTGTCCTAAGAAGAAGGTTTTAGGACAACTTTGATGAACTTTTTTGATCCACTTCAAATGTTGACTATACAGAGGGTACGGAAAGTATTCAGACCCTCTTCAATTTTTCACTCTTTGTTATATTGCAGCCATTTGCTAAAATCATTTAAGTTCATTTTTTTTCCTCATTAATGTACACACAGCACCCCATATTGACAGAAAAACACAGAATTGTTGACATTTTTGCAGATTTATTAAAAAAGAAAAACTGAAATATCACATGGTCCTAAGTATTCAGACCCTTTGCTGTGACACTCATATATTTAACTCAGGTGCTGTCCATTTCTTCTGATCATCCTTGAGATGGTTCTACACCTTCATTTGAGTCCAGCTGTGTTTGATTATACTGATTGGACTTGATTAGGAGAGCCACACACCTGTCTATATAAGACCTTACAGCTCACAGTGCATGTCAGAGCAAATGAGAATCATGAGGTCAAAGGAACTGCCTTAAGAGCTCAGAGACAGAATTGTGGCAAGGCACAGATCTGGCCAAGGTTACAAAAACAATTCTGCTGCACTTAAGGTTCCTAAGAGCACAGTGGCCTCCATAATCCTTAAATGGAAGACGTTTGGGACGACCAGAACAGAGCTGGCCGTCCGGCCAAACTGAGCTATCGGGGGAGAAGAGCCTTGGTGAGAGAGCCCGCATGGAGTTTGCTAAAAAACACCTGAAGGACTCCAAGATGGTGTCTTGTCCTTCATGTGTCTTGCACTGAGGAGAGGCTTCCGTCGGGCCACTCTGCCATAACTTTCTACAACTTTCTCCCATCTCCCGACTGCATCTCTGGAGCTCAGCAACAGTGATCTTTGGGTTCTTCTTTACCTCTCTCACCAAGGCTCTTCTCCCCCGATAGCTCAGTTTGGCCGGACGGCCAGCTCTAGGAAGGGTTCTGGTCTTCCCAAACGTCTTCCGTTTAAGGATTATGGTTAAAAAAATGAACTTAAATGATTTTAGCAAATGGCTGCAATATAACAAAGAATGAAAAATTTAAAGGGGTCTGAATACTTTCCGTACCCACTGTATGTAATATAGTGTATGCTATAGTGTAAGTTTCATATTTGAGGGCCGATAGCTCTGTGCGCTTGGGACCGGGGGCATTCGGACATGACCGAGGGGACCTCTCGTCCCCCGGAATTTCAAGCATCCTCAAACACTTGCCCGTTTTTTAAGATCCAATCAATTTTCAATGCTTAAAAAAGGTCCCGCCCTACATGTTTTCTCATTGAATATCTTGTATTACTCAGCAATATATCACATTACAGAAGTTAAATGTTATATGTTGGATTATGAATGCTGTTTCTGTTTGAAAAGTGAGACGAGATTCAGTGCGTTTTCAGTGTGGGAATCTGTTTATTCTCACGCTCCATCCAGGACACACTCAGTGGATGTCGGCCATGATCACACATTTAACACACATATAGAATGCGACCGCTTGTTTCCCCACTGGATCCTGATGACCGTCTGATCCATTTAATCAGAGATAATGGACTAGACTCAGATCCCTAGAGTGTCCTTTGGCAGTCTTTCTTGCTCTCTGTCTCTCTTTCTTTCTCTCTCTCACTCCACACACACACACTCAGCTTTTCATTTTCTCCAGTTGTTTAGTTAAAAACCTTCAGGCTACTGTGACAAAGTATTTACTGCTTATTGCAAATCAACTGACTATATAATTCTTATCTGATGTGGAAAGACTCACAGATAATTACTCATACTTTATTTAAATCTTGTTTTTCTTTAGGACTAGAGAGCATCTCAATCTGCTGGCTGTGTTGTATGAGTCAGAGAGGAGCGGAGCATCATGTCAGAACCGTTTGACTGTGACGGCTGTAAGGAGTCTCTGTACGGCAGGAAATACATCCAGGTGGATGACGTTCCCCACTGCGTCCCCTGTTACGACCGGCTGTACGCAAACACCTGCCAGGAGTGCAAAGAGATCATCGAACATGACTCACGGGTGAGTGTTTTACTGATCATCACCTATGTTGATCCATAGAACAACATTTCAATCGACCAATCAGATTTGAGGGACAAGTTTAAAGTTAATGTCAGGTTTAGGGTTAAGTGCTTCTACATCCATGTTATTTACCTTTCATTTCCCTCTGATTTTAGGGATGGGTTAGTTATAGGGTTAGGTTTAGGGATTGGGATATGGTTAGGACTAAATTTTCAGACAGGAATGTTGTTCCAGGATCAACAAAATACGATGACCCAGAAATGCGTCCAACTTTGCAAAATCAGGACATGCATCATTTAACCACCACAGTAAGGGTTAAAACGCCCATGTAAATATTATGGTAACCATTTAGTACCATGGTATTTTTCATATGATTTATATATGATACCATCTGATACTTTTTCATGTGTTCTTATGTGAGAGTGACTTTCAAACATCCATAGTATTTTTAAACACTGCTATCAATTGCTTCCATTTGTACAGTGTTTGGATGTGTGTTCTTGTGTTTTATGATTGCTCTTCAGTGAGTTTACACACACACATGCATAAATTCACTCCATATACTATTTACGGGAGATGTATCTGTGTATCATTCGTCATAGATTTCCACCCTCACAGCTGGTCACGGTCACGCGTGACAGAGAAGTGAGGCAGAAGGCCAATGCAAACAGAGCAGGCTGCAGACGCCACCGTCTGACTTACACATCCACTGGGAGAAATGCACACTACATAAATACTGCTTCTACACGCTCTCTCTCTTTCTGTGTTTTTCTCCCTCGTTCTTCATCAGTCATCCGTAGACGTGATGATTTGTGGGTCATGTGGCTGAAAGAACATCGTTTATTATACAACAGGTTTAACACAGTTGAGTTTGAACTTCTCTGAATCAGTGATTCACAGGTCACATGACGGACTGTTGGGTTTCATGGTGCTTTATACAATACAGGTTGTTTCAAAGCAGATACAGTGATAAACAGGAAAACTATGCATTTCGGCAGTTGATCCCCTGTAAAGATCATCAATTATTAAATTAGTTAATTCCATCTATAAAGCAGTTCTGTAAAGAATTATGTCAGTATCAGAGATCCTCATCAAGGATTGTGTATTTTGAGAATGAATGTAAGCATCAAAATCTCATAATTTACTTTGGAGATTTGTGAAGAGTTGTGATGTAAAAATGGCAGTTTCATTTTGGTTTGAATTATGAGTAATTCAATCAGATTCAGTTTGATTCAGTTGTTTTTTATTATTATTTGAATTTGATTCCATTTAATCTAATTGAATTTGATTCACTTTTGAATTTGAAATTGATTAATTTTAATTGAATTTGATCCAGTTCAGTATTGTTTAATTTGAGTACCATGTAAATACCATAGTAGATGGTTTTCAGTACCACAGTATCTGATTTAATTTGATTCAATTTCAGTTTGATTCACATTTGAATCTGATTCATTGTGAACTGATCCAGTTCAGTATTGTTCAATCCTATTTGATAGATAGATAGATAGATAGATAGATAGATAGATAGATAGATAAATAGATAGATAGATAGATAGATAGATAGATAGATAGATAGATAGATAGATAGATAGATAGATAGATAGATAGATAGATAGATAGATAGATAGATTTCAGTAAAAATAGTATCTGATTTAATCTGATTCAATTTCAGTTTGATTTACATTGGAATCTGATTCATTTTGATTTGATCCAGTTCTGTATTTTTTTTTATCCTATTTGATTTGATTCAGTTCCCTTTTCATTTTAATTTGATTCATTTGATTTGATCCAGTTCAGTATTGTTGGAGTACCATGTAAATACTGTGGTAGATGGTTTTCAGTACCACAGTATGAGTTAATTTGATTCAATGTTAGTTTGATTCACATTTGAATCTGATTCATTGTGAACTTATCCAGTTCAGTATTGTTCAATTCTATTGGATGGATGAATGGATGGATTTCAGCAAAAAGTGAAGTGAAGTGACATGTGGCCAAGTATGGTGACCCATACTCGGAATTTGTGCTCTGCATTTAACCCATCCAAGTGCACACACCGAGCAGTGGGCAGCCATTGCTGCGGCGCCCGGGGAGCAGTTGTGGGTACGGTGCCTTGCTCAAGGGTCTCACCTCAGTCGTGGTATTGAGGGTGGGGAGAGCGCTGGACATTCACTCCCCTCACCGACAATCCCTGCCGGACCTGAGACTTGAACCCATGACCTTTGGGTTACAAGTCCGACTCTCTATCCATTAGGCCACGACTGCCCCTAGTAATAGTATCTGATTTAATCTGATTTGATTTACATTTGATTTACATTATAATCTGATTCATTTTGATTTGATCCAGTTGTGTTTAATCCTATTTTATTTGATTCAGTTTAGTTTTCATTTTAATTTGATTCAATCCAATCTGATTCACGTCAATTTTAATTTCATTTTGATTCAAATTTGATTTAATATGACTTTATCGGATTTGACCCAATTCAGTTTTGGTTCTACGTCTGTGAGAAACAGCACACAGTCACTAACATCAACAGAATAGTGTACATAGAGACGGTGAGATCTCTCAGATCTGAATTCTCACATCATCACTGGAAGATCTAAGACAAACATGCAGAGGTTAAACAGAAGCTTCTGTTCTGTGTTCAGTATTTATAGCTGTCTGGTCTTTGAGAGCTTGCATCAGTAGACGATAGTAAAGCATGTTTTCATTGTAGACACTATTCCTTTCATGGTAGTGGAAGTGACACAGAGAAAAGCAAGATCTGTTTTGCTTCAACATGCTTTTGGTCATAGAACTTCCTGCACAACCAGCTGCGTCACCTCGTTTCACCTTTTGTTCAGCTTTGCAGTGACCTCAAAACTTGATGATGTAACTGATTAAATAGAGTAAAATGCACATTTCTATGGACAACATGCAACATGTCACATCTGCCTTCTTGAACGATCCAGGGTAGCAAGTCTCATGCATGGTCACAAGATCTAAACTAAATTCAATAAACAAAGTACCGCATGATTTTTTCGAATGTTTTAATATAATTTACAGTTGAACTAAATCTATATCTGTATGTGTTCCTGTGCTGTCTGTGTTCAGGAGCTGTATTATGAGGAGAGGCATTATCACGAACACTGTTTCCGCTGCTCGCGCTGCAGCCGTTCTCTGGCCGATGAGCCGTTCACCTGTCAGGAAGACGCCCTGGTGTGTAACCAGTGTTACTGCAATGAGTTTTCCTCAAAATGTGTGGCCTGCGCCAAGACTGTGATGCCAGGTACAGTT
>RJVU01042532.1:2492972-2523739 GCA_003731715.1 Anabarilius grahami
CAGTTCAGATAATCCACAAAGGGCTTCACTCCATATAGGTTGTCGTGTCTCAGTCAGCAGTTCCCCTCTCTCTCCCACACTCCTGCTTCTCACGGCGTTTTATCCTGTCTCCGCGCCAATCACTGGAACGAGAAACAGGTGTTCGTGATTTACATTCACCCCACTCATTCACCAAGCATCTCCTGACGCTCTCTCCCGCTGCAGACCTCGCTGAACCACGCCCCCCTCGCCACATAATGCTTTAAAAGTAATTGTTTGTACTGGAATTTTACTGGTTGTGCATTAAATAAACAGATCAGCGGAGGAGCTGTGATAGAGCAGATGTGACTCTCCCGTTCTTTTGACATTATTCCTGTTTTACAGGTTACAGTAATCTGTCTGACGGGTCTCCGAAGGCGGGGCCTGCAACATAAACTCTATTGGAGTTAAATAACACATGCCAGGATCCACTCATTGTCATAATCATACTTTAGATCTAATATTGTCACATGGAATCGATATTGATGCTGTTGAAATTCTGCAGCAGAGCGATGACATCTCAGATCATTATTTAGTCTCATGTATACTACATTTAGCCAAGGCTGCAAAACCGCCACCCTGCCATAAATATGGTAGAACCATCACTTCTACCACTAAAGATTGCTTTATAAATAATCTTCCTGATCAGTTTCATCGCCTTAGCATACCAGATAGCTTAGAAGACCTTGATGTTGCAACAGAAACTATTGACTGTCTTTTTCAGTGCATTAGACTCTGTTGCTCCTCTGCACTTAAAGAAGATTAAGGAAACTAATCCAATGCCGTGGTACAATGAGCACAGTCAGGCCCTTAAGAGAGCTGCCAGAAAAATGGAGCACAGCTGGAAGAAAACAAAAAGTTTTTCCGCATTTCGTGGAGAGAGAGAATGATTGAGTACAGAAAGGCCTTAAAAACTGCTAGATCTGCTTATTTCTCAAATCTTTTAGAAGAAAACAAACACAACCCTAAGTATTTATTTGATACAGTGACTAAATTAATGAGAAATAGAGCTTCAACTTCTGATGTTTCCAAATAGCACAGCAGTAATGACTTTATGAACTTCTTTACTTACATGATTGACAATATTAGAGAGAAAATTGTAACTATGCAACCGTCTACTACAGTATCGCGTCAGACAGTGCACTGTAGTGTCCCTGAGGAAAAATTCAATTTATTCAGTGCTTTTGGACAGAAAGAAATGTCTAAACTTGTTAAATCCTCAAAATCAACAACATGTATGTTAGACCCTGTACCGACTAAGCTATTAAAAGGAGATGCTTCCAGAGGTCATATATCCTCTTCTTAATATTGTTAATTAATCTTTATAACTAGGATATGTACCAAAAACTTTTAAGCTGGCTATTATTAAACCTCTTATAAAAAAAAAAAACCACAACTTGATCCTAGAGAATTAGTCAATTACAGGCCGATCTCGAATCTACCTTTTCTGTCAAAAATACTAGAAAAGGCAGTATCATCGCAACTACGTTCTTTCTTGGAAAGAAATGGTATCTGTGAGGATTTCCAGTCAGGATTTAGACCGTACCATAGTACTGAGACTGCTCTCATTAGAGTTACAAATTATTTGCTCTTATCATCCGATCGTGGTTGTACCTCTCTATTAGTGTTACTAGATCTCAGTGCTGCTTTTGACACTATCGACCACAATATTCTTTTGAATAGACTCAAATTATGTTGGCATTAGTGGAATTGCATTGGCATGGTTCAAATCTTACTTATCTGACCGTAATAAGTTTGTAGTAGTAAACGAAGAGATGTCATATCGATCACAAGTTCAATATGGAGTACCGCAAGGCTCAGTACTAGGTCCGTTGCTTTTCAGTCTGTACATGCTACCCTTGGGAGATATCATTAGGAAGCATGGCGTTAGTTTACTCAATGACATATGCGGAACAGTTAATTCATGCGTTCATGACCTCAAGGCTAGATTACTGTAACGCTCAACTGGGTGGTTGTTCCGCTCGCCTGTTAAACAAACTACAGCTGGTCCAAAATGCAGCAGCTAGAGTTCTTACTAGAACCAGGAAGTATGATCATATGAGCCCGGTTCTGTCAAAACTGCATTGGCTCCCTATTAAACATCGTATAGATTTTAAAATCTTGCTACTTACTTACAAAGTACTAAATGGTTTAGCTTGCCAGTACTTGAGCAAGCTCTTAATGCATTATAGTCCTTCACGTGTATTGCGATCTCAGAATTCTGGCCAGTTGATAATACCTAGAATATCAAAATCAACTGCAGGCGGTAGATCCTTTTCCTATTAAGCACCTAAACTTTGGAAAAGTCTTCCTATCACTGTTCGGGAAGCAGACACACTCTGTCAGTTTAAATCTAAACTAAAAACACATCTGTTTAAACTTGCATACACATAACACATTATCTATTTCTATAATTCAAATCATGTAAAGTGTTAGGCTGCATAGATTAGGTCAGCCGGAACTGGGAACACTTCCCATAACACCTGATGTACTCGCTACATCATAAGAAGAATAGCGTCTACACTAATATTAGTCTCTCTCTGTTTATCCTGAGGTTTGCCGCAGCCTGCCATATCCAGATGAGATGAAGGACCTGCGCCTAGACATGACGATAATGCAGCCCTGACATTTCAACTAAATTAGACAGTATTCTTGGTTATTACATGACAGTATTCTTGGTTATTACGTGATAGTACGAATAAGCCCGCTGGCTTATTCGTACTATCAGACTCGGCTATGCGATTCAGTTCGCCCGGCGCCCCCGGTTAGGGGTGTCCACTACACTCAGGTGTCTCTGGACAATGCACCTGTTCTCCGGGCGGAGATTGCTGTCCTCCTGGCGAAGGACGCAATCGAGCCGGTCCCTCTAGCCGATATGAAGGCAGGGTTTTACAGCCCCTACTTCATTGTACCCAAAAAGGGCGGTGGGCTATGGCCAATCCTGGATCTGCGCATCTTGAACCGGTACCTTCACAAGCTGCCGTTCAAGATGCTCACGCAGAGGCGCATTTTCGAATGCGTTCGTCCCCAGGATTGGTTCGCAGCGATCGACCTGAAGGACGCGTACTTTCATGTCTCGATTCTGCCTCGCCACAGACCCTTTCTATGGTTTGCGTTCGAGGGTCGGGCATATCAGTACAAAGTCCTACCCTTCGGGCTGGCCCTGTCACCCCGCGTCTTTACGAAGGTTGCGGAGGCGGCCATTGTTCCTCTCAAGGAACAGGGCGTTCGCATCCTCAACTACCTCGACGACTGGCTCATCATGGCCAGCTCGCGAGAGCAGTTGTGCGAACACAGGGACATGGTTTTAGCTCACCTCAGCCGGTTGGGTCTTCGGGTCAACTGGGACAAGAGCAAACTCGCCCCCGGGCAGAGGATTTATTATCTCGGTCTAGAGCTAGACTCGGTCGCCCGGACTGCACGCCTCACCGAGGAGCGTGTCCAGTCGGTGTTGAACTGCCTGAGTACGCTCAAGCGCAGGACAGCGGCCCCACTGAAAGACTTTCAGAGGCTCCTGGGGCATATGGCATCTGCAGCCGCGGTCACGCCGCTCGGATTGCTCCATATGAGGCCGCTTCCACACTGGCTCCGCGGCCGAGTCCCGAGATGGGCGTGGCAGCACGGTACCCTCCGTGTCCCCGTGACACCGAGCTGCCGTCGCACCCTCGTCCAGTGGTCGGACCCTTCGTTCCTCCGGGCGGGAGTGCCCCTCGAACAGGTGTCCAGGCATGCTGTGGTTCACACAGATGCTTCGACCACCGGATGGGGGGCCATGTACAACGGGCATGCAGTGTCGGGTCTTTGGACGGGGCCTCGACTGCATTGGCATATCAATTGCCTGGAGTTGTTTGCAGTACGTCTTGCTCTGGGCCGCTTCAAGGAGCTGCTGTCAGGCAAGTACGTACTGGTCCACTCGGACAGCACTGCGGCTGTTGCGTACATCAACCATCAGGGTGGTCTACGCTCCCGTCGCATGTCGCAACTCGCCCGCCATCTCTTGTTGTGGAGTCAGAAGCATCTGAGGTCGCTTCGTGCCATTCATGTCCCAGGTGTGCTCAACCGTGCAGCCGACGAGCTCTCACGGCAGTGCCCACTTGCGGGCGAGTGGCAACTCCATCCCCAGGCGGTCCAGCTGATCTGGCAGCACTTCGGCGAGGCTCAGATAGATCTGTTCGCCTCCCCGGAGACTGCCCCATTGCCAGTGGTTCTATTCGCTGTCCGGCGGCACGCTCGGCACGGATGCCCTGGCACACAGCTGGCCCCGGGGCCTACGCAAATACGCGTTTCCCCCAGTGAGCCTTCTTGCACAACTTCTGTGCAAAGTCAGGGAGGACAAGGAGCAGGTCTTGTTAGTGGCTCCATACTGGCCCACTCGGACCTGGTTTTCGGACCTCATGCTCCTTGCGTCAGCCCCTCCCTGGCCCATTCCTCTGAGGAAGGACCTCCTGACTCAGAGACGGGGCACCCTGTGGCACCCGCGTCCCGACCTGTGGAACCTCCACGTGTGGTCCCTGGATGGGATACGGAGGTTCTGAGTGATCTCCCGCAAGCGGTCGTAGACACCATCACTTCCGCTAGAGCTCCTTCAACGAGGAGCCTCTATGCGCTGAAGTGGAACCTATTCGTTGAATGGTGCTCCTCTCGCCGAGAGGACCCCCGATCATGCTCGGTCGGATCTGTGCTTTCCTTCCTGCAAGAGGGCTTGGAGCTGTCTCCCTCCACCCTTAAGGTGTATGTTGCCGCGATCGCCGCACATCACCATGCAGTTGATGGTAAGTCCTTGGGGAAGCATGATCTGATCGTCAGGTTCCTGAGGGGGGCGAGGAGACTAAATCCGCCTCGCCCTTCCTCTATACCCTCTTGGGATCTCTCCCTGGTACTAACATCTCTCCGGGGTCATCCCTTCAAACCTTTGCAATCAGTCGAGTTAAAAGTACTGTCACTTTAGACCGTCCTCCTGGTTGCATTGGCTTCGCTCAAGAGGGTAGGGGACTTGCACGCATTTTCGGTCGATGAATCGTGCCTGGAATTCGGGCTCGGCAGTTCTCACGTTATCCTGAGACCCCGGCCCGGATACGTGCCCAAGGTTCCTACCACTCCCTTCAGAGATCAGGTTGTGAACCTGCAAGCGCTGCCCTCGGAGGAAGCAGACCCAGCCCTAGCTTTGCTCTGTCCCGTCCGCGCTCTGCGTGTGTACGTAGACAGAACGCAAAGCTTCAGGACCTCAGATCAGCTCTTTGTCTGTTACGGAGACCAGCAGAAGGGGAAGGCTGTCTCCAAGCAGAGGATGGCCCACTGGATAGTGGATGCCATCGCCCTGGCGTATGGTTCCCAGGGCCTGCCTTGCCCGCTCGGGTAGAGAGCCCACTCCACTAGAGGAGTGGCCTCTTCCTGGGCGCTGGCTCATGGCGCCTCGCTGACAGATATCTGTAGAGCTGCGGGCTGGGCGACACCTAACACGTTTGCTAGATTCTATAGCCTGCATGTAGAGCCGGTATCTTCCCGTGTACTCGCTTCCACTAGCCAGTAGACGCGTTGAACCAGCTCTAGTGTCGGCTTGCAATGCCATTTCCGCCCCATGGGCCGGATACGTGCATCCCTACTCCAGTCGCATTCCCCGTTTGGTGAACCCTGTCGAGTTCCTCCGCCTCCTCCTTCGGCTCGGACATTGCGGAGTGTCTGATGCCAGGCCAACATCCGTCACTGATGTTGTCTGTCGGCTGGGTTCCATATGTTGCGATCCATATAGGTCTACTCCCTACGGTGAGCCCGTGTCTTCCCTTAGCAGAGCCAGCTCTGCTGTCACCTGTCAGATGAGTCTCCCCCTTCCAGGTGGAGCCATCCCAGGGACTCCATATGCATACTGCCCAACCGGCCAGTCCATATGTGTATTCCACGTAAACTCCTCCCCCACAGGGTAGGTAGTGGCCTCCGCAGCGTCCCCTATGGGTTCGCTTCCCCAGTGTAGTCTAGTTTACTTAGTGGGTATGTCGGAACAGCAGTAGACTCTCTCGGCATAAAGCTCGCCCCCTTCACCGTCCCAATTGGTGCGACGGGTGGCTGGAGTTTGCGCTGGGCACTGGAAGGGGTTTCGTAACTGTGGCGCTTTATTTGGGATCCCAATTCGTCGGTCACTACTGACGTACGTCGAACGTGACCGACTGAAAGGGAACGTCTCGGTTACGTATGTAACCCTCGTTCCCTGAAGGAGGGAACGGAGACGTACGTCCCGTCGCCACAGTTTCTGTACCCTCGCTGAAACCAGTTGCCTCCTCAGCGAAAAACAGAGATCGCATCGAAACTTACCAATTCGCTAAATTAACAGAATGTATAGCTGATATAAAAAACTGGATGACCAGTAATTTCCTACTACTAAATTCAGAAAAAACTGAGATTCTAATTTTTGGACCGAAAACTTCTTCACGCAATAACCTAGAATACTGTCTAACACTTGATGGCTGCTCTGTTAAGTCTTCGTCGTCAGCTAGGAACCTGGGTGGGCTCTTTGATACCAATCTTTCATTTGAAGGCCATGTTACTAGCATCTGTAAAACCGCATTCTTCCATCTTAAAAATATATCTAAACTACGACATATGCTCTCAATGAAAAATGCAGAACAGCTAGTTCATGCGTTCATGACCTCAAGGCTAGATTACTGTAACGCTCTACTGGGTGGTTGTTCCTCCCGCTTGATAAATAAACTACAGCTCGTACAAAATGCGATGGTCTGAAGATGATACGGTTCAATTTTGGTGAAAATCGGAGCAACGGTCTAGGAGGAGTTCGAAAAAGTAGGTTTTTAAAGAAAAACAATATGGCGGACAGGAAGTTCAGCTGACTATGGCAAATTTGATATCTATGTTCTCACCATCACCCAAGGAATCTACTGAGACCAGTTTCATTACAATCGGTTAGTTTTGACCACAAGGTGGCGCAGTGCCGAAACTTCTAAGGCTCCTTCAAGGCTTTGTCCTGATGACCCATACCAAGTTTCGTAACGATACGCTAATGCGTTCATAAAATACAGCATTTTAGCACAAAATTCAAAATGGCCGACAGCTAAAATGGCCAATATGGGAAAATTGGATATCAATCGACTCGGCATGATGCCCCAAATCCAACGAGACCAAATTTTTTGGCCAAACCCATCAGAAGTTATAAGCAAAAATATCCATTTTTCATATCTCCGCACCACTAGGTGGCGCTGCGCCGAAACACTGCATGTTTTCTCAGGTCATGCTTGTGATTACAGGTACCAAGTTTGGTCTGAATACGATAAAGCGTTGCGGAGATACAGCCTTATGTCTATTTTCGCAAGCACTACGTACAATTTGTTTTTTGCGTGTTTTTCGAAAACGGTTTGAGGAATCAACTTGAATTCCAAAAATTTTTGTCGGCATGGTCTGAAGATGATCTCGTTCAATTTTCATGAAAATCGGAGTAACGGCCTAGGAGGAGTTCGAAAAAGTAGGTTTTTCAGAAAAATCTAAATGGCGGAAAAATTTTCATGACAGAAAATGACGTCCTAGGGAGCAATCGATTCGTCTTGACCCAAGGAATCAGAGGAAAGAAGAATTTTGTTTCTAGCCCTTATGGTTCAAAAGTTATTAACATAAACATAAGCGCAACTTTGGACAGCTGGTGGCGCTAGAGGGATTGAGTTAGAGACTCCAAATTTGCTATGGGCATAGCTCAGACTGTCCTCTAACTGTGTGCCAAATTTCAGAAGAAGAAGAAGAAGAATAACTAGAATGTACATTTCCTGAAGAAAATGTGAATGGTGCTTGCAGTGGCAAAATTCGGCTCTCGGTTGCTAGGGTGTTTCTAGGCAATTGCTAAGGTGTTCTGGGTGGTTGCTAGGCAGTTGCTAGGGTGTTCTGAGTGGTTGTTAGGCGGTTGCTAGGCGGTTGCTATGGTAACCTGGGTGGTTGCTAGGGTGTTGCTAGGCAGTTGTTAAGGTACTTGGGTTGGTTGCTAAGGTGTTGCTAGGCGGTTGCTAGGGTGTTCTGGGTGGTTGGTAGGTGGTTGATATGGTAACCTGGGTGGTTGCTAGGGTGTTGCTAGGCTGTTGCTAAGGTACCTGGGGTGGTAACTACGGTGTTGCTAGGTGGTTGCTAGGGTGTTCTGGGTGGTTGCTAGGCGGTTGCTATGGTAATGTAGGTGGTTGCTATGGTGTTGCTAGGCAGTTGCTAAGGTACCTGGGGTGGTCACTATGGTGTTGCTAGGTGGTTGCTAGGGTGTTCTGGATGGTTGCTAGGCAGTTGCTATGGTAACCTGGGTGGTTACTATGGTGTTACTAGGTGGTTGGTAGTTGTCACACATAGTTACTATGGAGTTCCATAGAATTCTTAGCATGTTCTCTGCCCACTTTAGCACTTAGCTAATCAGTATTAGCATGTAGCTATTCACTGCTAGCATGTGTAGCATGTTGAAAGTCCAGTTTGCTAGCATGAGTCAAAAGACCCAACCGCCATGTCTCTACGATGTTCTGATGCAGAGATATAGTTCTTGCTAAACGGTTGCTAGGGTACTCTGTTTGGTTGCTAGGGAGTGGCTTGGTAGCTACCAATGATGATACTCCAAAGGCTGCTTGACAATATAAACCAACCCCCATGTCTTTACGATGTTCTGATGCAGAGATATAGTTCTTGCTAAACGGTTGCTAGGGTACTCTGTTTGGTCGCTAAGGAGTGGCTTGGCAGCTGCCAGAAATGATACACCAAAGGCTGCTTGCCAGTATGAATGATATAAACCAACCCCTATGCCTCTATGATATCCAGATTTGAAGATATCTCTCTATGCTTTGGGTTGCTAGGGTTCTCTAAATGGTTGCTAGGGCGTGGCTATGAAATGTTGAAGGTGATTTGTGATTGGCCATTTGCTGCCGCGAGTCAAATTAGCCCACCCTCATGTTTCTATGACACTTCTATCCAAAGATATTTCTTTGAACTTTTTCAATGGAAGTCTATGGAACTTGTTGCTATGGTGCTCTATATGGTTGCTAGGGCGTGGCTTGATAGCTTCACAATGATCCTGAGAACCTGATTGGTTGCCTGAGTAAAATGAGCCCACCCCCTTGTCTGTATGACATTGTGATCCAGAGTTACGTTCAATACAAAATCCCTATGTAATTTCCCATAGTAGGAAAAACACACTGTTTCATGGGCACGGCTTCACCATAGTATGTCTATGGGGCAACTTTGGGCAGCTCTTGCGCCCCAGGGGTACAACTTACACCCCATTTTGAGGTATGGTCTGACAGATCCTGCCAGCCTCTTCAAATGTGGTGACCCACATGCTTCTACGAAATTCTCGTTAGGAGCTATGACTCGTCAAAGTTCGTCGCAATGTTAAGTCTATGGGATTTTTCGGCTACTTTTTCGCCCGCCGGACGAACATCGTACACCCGATCGCTTATAAAAGTCATAGCACACCATTCCCGAGTAATCCGCACAATTTGACACCTCATTCGTGGGTCTAGGACAAAAGCTGCGGGAGGAGTAGCGCGCCGATGAATCTGTCCAGGAGAAGAAGAAGAAGAATAATAACTAGAATGTACATTTCCTGAAGAAAATGTGAATGGTGCTTGCAGTGGCAAAACTCNAGCTTCTAGCTTCTACAGCATCATCTTAACATCAATATTTGTCAGTAAAAGAGAAGAAGAGGAGGAAGAGAAGAGAGCAGGAAGCCAGCAGGAAAAAGCAAAAAAGTTTGATCTTGTGATCAGTGAATATAAGGGGTGAAGATGTCACACCCTCTTGAGGTGTCTGAGCCAATAAGGAGTTTCCCTTTCAGAGGGAAGTTTTACGAGTCTTTGTTCTGTAGCAAGATATTAGCATAAGACACGGGATTGGATGAATGAGAGAATAACCTTCTAGATTCTTATAATACTAACATGTCACAGAGTTAGTAACATGTAACATAAATTACCAAATAGGAAATGAAAGTTGGAGTCCGTAGATACCAAACATCCTGCCAATGTGATCTCAGTTAACTATAAATTCCAGCTCTGGAATATATTAATACCCAAAATAGTTCAAAAGAGAAAATTAACAAATAGAATAAAGCCTATAAAAGGAAAGTCATGAGATGGGAAACTTGGATACATGTTTATACATTTCCTAAGTAGTTATATAGAGAATACATAGGATTAAGAGAGTTTATTTGTCCTTCTCAGGAAGAAGGAGTCACTAACATTCTTTCTGATCATATAAGTACCCTGTATCTGTAACAGGACACCTAGTTCTGTCAGTGTGTTAGCTACATTTGGGATGTTGGTTGCAGTTTTAGGGGGATGGGTTCACAGAACTTTGATAGTGGGAGTGAGTTTATGGGTAATTCATTAAATACAATGAATAATTGTGTGGCTGATTGATCCAGACGCTACATTGTTTATTATTCATTATCTTATTAATAAATGCTTATTTATTAAACATATTAATAAATGTTAATTTCCAGCATATTTTGGGTTCATTTTAAGCAAGAAATACAGTAATTTTTATACAACAGTTGAGTTAAATAAAACTACCCAGCACGTTGGGCAAACATTTAACCCAACCACTGGGTTAAAACAACCCAATTGCTGGGTTTGTCCATTTTCAACCCAACTTGGGTTGTTTTTAACCCAGCATTTTTTAGAGTGTTATATGTAATAGTGTAGTTTTAATTTAGTTTAATGTAAATGTGATTTTCAGCTGCAGTTCAGCAGGTTTGTGTTCAGTCTGCAGCTCATTTACTTTATGTTTCTTTAGTCTTTCTGTAATGTGACAAAATGGCAGCTTTACTGCTTTACAATCAAATTAAACACTTTTAATACAATTCTGATACCATTTCAGTGCAGTAAACAACTAAAGTAGTTGAGTATTTGACATGCTTAAACCTGATTCAGTTCAACATAAACTCTACTAAACCAGATCACTTCCATTAGAAACCTGTTCAGCTCAATCTCTCTTATATTTCTATCATTACCTGTGAGTATCAGATGTGTCCACAAGACTCTTTGAACGGCTCAATAAATATTCTGTTGTTTAAAGAGGTTGATCGTTTCAGGCGTCCATATTGTTGTTGATCAAGTTACTTTCACTTTCTCTGAATCTCTCTGAACTACAGTGATGTCAGAGCTCCTCCTGTATTTGCACATGTATCCCTGTATTCAGGTTTATTACTGTTTATTAATAACCCACTATTTTAAGAAGCAATGTAAAACGCAAATCTTCTACGCTGGCCATAACTGCACTACCCGTAGTTTAGGTGGTGCAACAGGTGTTATTTATAAACCAGTGAAGGATCTTCTACGTCCAGCGGGTGCAGCTGGATCTCAGAGCTTTTGCAGTCCATAATTTACTTATTTAATAATTTAATAGTTCACAATTCAGACCAGAGCCAATAGACATGTTCATCGGGTTTTGTCAGATCAGTGTGTTGCTGCTCCTGTCTGTATCTGTTGCTGTTGTTCGGGGCTTGTTTTTGCAGATTGAACATGCTGAATCTTGTAATGTCTGAGAGTTGACATACTGTAAGACAGAGGGCAAAACTGTCTCGCTTCTGGAGACATACATTAATAAACACATTGTAAATATGCAAATCATTTTGAGTCCACTTCACTCTATTGCATATGCAGATTAAAAGACTTAATTCCCCAAAGTCTCCAGTAGAGGCCGCCATTCTCTCACAATGACTGCTGTTATCAGTGTTATACGTGTCGGTGTGATGACATTTATAAGGCAGGAATAAAATGCTGCTGTAGTGAAAGTTATAGAGGGCAGCTGAAAGAAAATATCTGACTATATCAATGAAAGTGAGTTAGCTGAATTTAATAATTTATACAAGGTCTGGAAGAGCTCAAAAGAAAACACACAAGCATTAGTCATTTTTAAAGCTTTATATATTAAAGCTTGTATTATATGTGTCATATGTTCTCTGTGTTTGTCCCTGGACTTTTGTTTTACTTCCTGTTTCCTGTTCTGTCGGCCATCTTTGTAGTCCTTTTGTAGTTTTTCATGTTCCCTGATTGTTCCCAAGTGTTACTCTTGTTAGCCCTTGTGTATAAACAGCCATTGTGTTTCATTTGTTCCTGGTCAGTCATTGTTTGGTGTTTTCTTGTGGATATCTGTTCTCTGTGCTCCTCGTGTTCCTGATTACTTATGATTTGCATTGTATTACTAATAAACCCCTGCACTTAAATCTTCATTTTCACCTGCATTCCTTCATCCTTGCATTACAATATGTATATATTTATATTACTTTAAATGCACATTTTAATATTCATTGTCAATTCAAACTCAGAGTTTGTTCAGCTTCATGCAACGGGCCTCAGAATGTGTGACTATCTCTGTAAATTGTGTACACAATTTCATGTGATTTTTTAAAATTATAACCATCTAATGTTAGAACCTGTCCATAGACCATATATTAATTTAATATATTTAAAATATAACCAAACCTTTTATAATCAAAACTTTCATATTAAATAAGTAAATAAACCTAAAAATAAATATGTATGTTTAAAATCACCTCTACTATGTCCAAACAGAATGGGAAAAATAATTATAAAAATACACATCTTTTATAAGGTTTTGCATTTGTGTCTCTAAATCAGCACAGTGATAATTTTTTTTTGAAGATATGCTCAGCTGTATAATAAAAAAAAAATGTGGGGGCGATTGTAACAGCATATGGGGGCAAATGTAACAACACATGTAATAATTTTATATAAATACAAATGACCACAATAAACTCCAGAGAATATAGACATAGTTAAAACTATTCAACATCCATTACATCCATATTATCCAGAACAATTAATTAACTCCCCTTGCTGTTTTCCTTGGTCTGACTCTCATCATTCTTCATACTGATCTCAGACCAGTTCTTGGTGTTTTAGAGCTGCACAGAGATGAGTACGAACAAGTATGAACTGGGATGTTTTTGAACACCAGGACCTGGAGGAGTCCACTGCAGCTGTCCTGGGCTACATTAAGTATTCCACGGATATTGTCACCTTGGACAGATGTATCAGGATCTATCCCAACCAGAAGCCATGGATGACAAGAGAAGTCCAGTGCCTGCTCAGGGAGAGGGACACTGCTCTCAGGTCTGGTGATGGGGCACAATACAGCGCTGCCAGAGCCAACTTGAAAAGAGGCATCAGAGAAGCCAAGCCTGCTTAGAGGAGGAAAATCGAGGACCACTTTCACTGTAAAAACACGAGGCAGGTGTGGGAGGGGGTTCAGCACATGACCAATCACAGATCTAGCAACCTCTCAGTTGCTGATAGTGATGCATCAATGGCAAAGGAGTTAAACCCTTTCTTTGCCCATTTTAAGGTGGAGTCTCCTGAGGCAGCCCCATTCCATCCAAAAGCTCACAGTAGCCACATCTTCATATGGAGGAGCAAGAGGTGAGGCCTACCATTGTCAGCTTTAATGATTACCACCCAGTGGCATTGACACCTGTTATAATGAAGTGTTTCGAGAAACTGGTCCGGAGTCATATCATTACCTGCCTTCCACCCATATTCGATACACACCAGTTTACATACAGATCAAATCGATCTACAGAGGATGCCATAGCCACAGCTCTTCACACTGCTCTAATCCATCTGGAGCAGCAGTGGAACTTCATAAGGCTGCTCTTTAAGGACTTAGGGGCTCCGCATTTAATACCATCCTTCCCCAAAGACTGGTGAGCAAGCTGGCTAACTTGGGACTATCCCACTCTATCTGCCTCGCTCACAGAGAGTCAGAGTAGGCCCCTACATCTCCTCAGGCCTCAGCCTTAACACTGGCTCCCCTCAGGGGTGTGTGCTGAGCACCATACTCTACACCCTCTAGACTCACAACTGCATCCCCACACACTCCAGCAACATCACCATCAAGCTTGCTGATGATATCACTGTTGTGGGATGCATCTTGAAGGGGGATGAGTCTGCATATCGGGATAAGGTGTAGCGCTGTGATGTGGTGTATAGACACTAACTTGGTCCTTAACACCAAGACCAAAGAGCTGATCATAGACTACAGGAGAATTAAAACGGTCATTCAGTTCTTACTCATCGAGAGGGACTGTGTAGAGAGGGTTTCAGACTTTCGTTTCTGGGCATCCATTGAGGAGGATCTGACCTGGAGTACTGATACCACAGCACTAATAAAGAAGGCACAGCAGAGACTTTCTTCCTGAGGATCCTTAGGAAGAACCTGTCTGACAGTCTTGTCTTTCTTGTTACTGGTTAATGTTTCCTTGTTTGTCTTGTGCCTGAGTGGCTCTGTCTTTGGCTGAATCCAGATGGCACCCTAAACTCTCAATGTCTTCTCTCTCAGAGTCTGCACTTTCATGAAGTAATGCCGCTTTGACTGCCG
Organism: Anabarilius grahami; assembly: GCA_003731715.1. NCBI lineage: Eukaryota > Metazoa > Chordata > Actinopteri > Cypriniformes > Xenocyprididae > Anabarilius > Anabarilius grahami. The sequence continues at coordinate 2,507,349 of RJVU01042532.1, forward strand.
GGTAAAATCTTTTGCGTAGCTCGCAAAATTGAGCACCCTCGTGAGCACCCTTCTGATACCTAAAATGATGAATGGGACACCCTACAGTCTTGTAGACTTAACAGACATGCGCACGTGGCAGCCATTGTAAGCCCATAAGTACATAGATGTTAGAGGTGCGACAAAAATTTCAATATGCCGATTTATCTGTCTCAGAAAAATAAAATACAACGGCAACACAACCAACCTGCATTCCCACCTCATGCGCTATCATCCCGAATTGTGTGATAAGACAACAAAGAACAACACTACGGCTACAGTGAATCAGCCAACGCTGAATGATATTTGTAAGGCAAAGCTTCCTTTTTCGTCACCAAGGGCTAATACATTACAAAATCCATTGCCACGTTTATTTGTAAGTAAATTAGTCCGTACAGTGTGATGGAAAATGAAGGTTTTCACAGAATGCTGAAAATACTGGAACCAAGATACGAAATCCCGAGTCAAAAGTATTTTACCGAAACGGCAGTTCCAGCTCTGTACAAAGCGACCAGAGAAAAGGTACAGATTGCACTCGAATCTTCTGAGAGAGTTGCTCTCACCTGTGACTCATGGACGTCCAGGGCCACGGAGTCCTATGAGACAATTACTATTCATTTTACTGACGACAAGTGGGAAATGAATGCTTATGTTCTCCAAACTAGGGCAATGCATCATAGCCTCACCGGTGCTCATATGCCAGAAGTGTTGCAGCGGGCCACAGAAGAATGGAGTCTAACAGAAAAAGATCCTGTAGTTGACTTTGGCAGACAAGCTGACAGGATTCCAGCACACACAATGTTTTGCACACCCACTGAACCTTGCGTCACAGCCTGCTTTAAAGCTACCTGCTGTAGCTCGACTGCTAGCGAAGATTCTGAGGATTTCTGTGTTCTTTCATAGGAGCACCAAAGCAGTGGGAGCACTGAAGAGGAACCAGACAATGTTGGACCATCCACAGCACAAGTTGATAACAGATATTGCAGTATGCTGGAATAGCGCATATGAGGTGCTTTTTCCATTTTCTCGAGCAGCAACCTGCCATCTGTGCTGCCCTCTTATCTCCTGAGGAAGGCTGATTATTATAACTTTAATTACTGTTACGACTAAAGTGCCTTAACCAAGATTAAATTCCTTGTGAATGTATTGATTTCATTTCATTTTTGATGTTGCTATGTCCTTTTGTTATGTCCTGTTATTTAAGGTTTAAGAAAAGTTTTTTATTTTTTTTCTTAACTGAATTTTTAAATTCACCTTTTAATGAATGTTGCACTCTGCTGTTTTTTAAAGATGAGAAAGAATGTCTGACATCTGCACCTTGAATGAGATGGAAATATCAAATGCTGAAGATGTTATATAAGCTCTCAAGCCTATGCTGGTGGCAGCAAATGTCATGTTGCATGTGCATTGTGTACATGTTCAAAGAATAGGCCTATACGTTAATAAATGAAATACATAATCATGTAACTTTCTGATGCATTTTTTCTTAATTTACAGATATCGTGATATATCATCGATTATTTTCTTGCAATATATCGTCTGTCACAGAATCGCTGGTGTTGTGATATATCGTTATCGTGGGCAAAATATCGTGACGGTATCATATCGTGCATTAATCTGTGATTCCCACCCCTAATAGAAGTGTGCCATTTGGGATTCATCCTTAGATTAGTCCTGTCCAGATACCCACACTTGCAGTCTTGGCCACCTGAGAGCTCGTGTACGTGACAGGAAGTAAGTGCGCAAGACTGTCCCATGTCTTAAAAATGCCAAAGTGCAGTGCCCTTAATGCAAACTAAACCCACACTATCTTGAATACCGCTTCGGAGCAGCATTCGAGGCTAAGCGTATCCCATCATGCATTATGTTAGGGAACTCACATGCCCTGAAATCGCGAGATGTCAAGGAAAACATACGACTGTAAGTTAAATTAATTATATAATACATATAATTTGGTAGTAAAATATAAAGTGTCGCGCATTTTATTGATGAAAAGATGAGTAGGCTGTGTGTATTTTGTACAACATTTGCAACTGCTTTTTATCAATTAAAGAAGCACCACGATTTTAATATTGTGTCTTCTGTTAGTTGCGACCTCTGAACAGACATTTAGAAGTGTATTTTAAAATGCAAAGCACTGAAAATAATTTTTAAAAAAGCTCCATAAACACTTGCATTTTAGTCCTTGTTATCTTGATTGTGTTCACCTGGTCCTCATGTGCTGCTCCCTTTATATTGTGCTTCTTTCCCTCATGTCTTTGACAAAATAAATAGTACGTTTGTCCTGACTGTCTTGCGAGTGTGGATTGTGTTTTATTTCTTTTATCTCTTTCTAAGTCTTTATTCGTTTTATTTATTATTTATTAAGATGGAAATGTTTGTTTTATTGGTGTTTGTTTTATTATATCCACTGTTATGTTTGAGAGAAATGCAGCAGTAATGAAATGTAGCATTATTAATTTAATTGTATACAAGTATACAGAGACAATAAAGGTATTCAGTCAAATCAATTCAGTTCAATTGTCTGGTTTATTTTGATGTAAAAAAAAAAAATCACTTTTTGAGGTGGTGATAGGAGGAAAAAACTGAATAATTATGAAAAGATGAAAAACAATTATTTGTTACAATTTTTTTTTTACAATTGTTTACCAATACATGAAGTACATTTTCTAAACTCTTAACACAGCAACACACAATTAGCCAAGTAGTTAATTTTCTGCCCAAAACCATATTTTGTTAAATATAAACTCTACAAAATACTAAAAACCTTTTTCAACATAGAGTTAGTATATCAAAACACAGCAAACCTGATTCAAAATTGAGTCATTGTCAAAAGTCTAGCACTAGTTTTCTCTCCAGCATGAACATATAATCAATCAAAGCGCAATGACTGTCAAAATACTAACAGTTGATGGCATTACAAAAACTGCATTACTTGTCATCTTTCAGTTCTACCAGCCAAAAAATATGAAATCTATTGTTTTTATAATTCAGTTTCCTTTTACTGGAGTAAAAGTAGAATACTCACATGTAAGTCATTCTACATTTTTGGTTGAGTATTAAATGTGTGCATTCTTGGCAACATACTATCTAAAAGTGAATGAGTCATTACTTTATAGAATGTGCAGTAGAAAAAGAGAAGAAGAAAGTAACAGAATTGCTCAAGGCAGCCACTTGTCAAATGAGTCCCCTATGCAAACCTTCAGTTGCCCCCTCTGTTGAAATTTCTTTCTGGGTGTTGATGGTGCCCTCAGAGAGTGGGATGGTGTCCACTTAGTAGTTAGTGCGCTATACAGACCAGATATTCTGCATATATGGAACAGTGGTAGTGGAATCGTCATAGTAAAAGCTTTACGGTTTTACAACAACAAATCCAACATACATTGCCTTTGGTTACTGTTGAAGCTTTTTTTTTGAAGCCGAATAAAAAAGTATAAAAGGTAATTGTGACTTTGTATCTTAGAAATCAGTTTTTTTTTCTTGCAATTGTGAGTTTACACCTCACACCTGACTTTTTTTCTCAGAATTGTGTTTTTAATTATATAAATCATGATTTCAAAATATAGATCATTGTGTATTTCATATTAAAAATTCACTTATTGTATTTGACAGGTGTGATGATCAGTGGAGCTGAGTTTTTACCTCCATAGTTTAAGGACGGACTAAAAAATGGATAGAGTTTCCCAGTGAAAGACTGACCAGTGAAAGAGTAGATATGAGAGCTGGACTCCACATCATAAAAGGAGACCAGACCCTCCTCATAATCCACAAACACACCGACCCGCTGCGGCTTCACGCTCAGAGACAGAGAGACAGAGGGACTAGAGAGAGCTTCATATTCATTCTCATTCCTCAGCCACACAGTCCAGTATCCATTACTGGGAGTCAGTATGATCCGTCCCTTCCTGTTAATGGATTCTCTGGCCACTCCTAAATCCCATTCAGTCTTTCCCTTCACCTTCACCTCAAAATAAAATCTCCCTGAGGAGAATCCCTCCTTTCCCAGGACACATACAGTTGTATTAAATCTCTCTGGTTTGTCTGGGAGTTTCTGTCTAATGTCTCCATGTCTCACTTGTTTTCCATCATCAGACAGAATGAGAGAAGGATGAGCTGTATCAGGATCCAGAGTCACATCCACTGAGAAAACAGAGAATATGAATCACAAATTCACAAAACAGACATTTTGTTTCAAATATTTAATCCATCCCTGGTGAAAAAAAGTATGCTAGTATACTTGCAGCCAGACTAATTATCAGTATACTTCAAGTGCGTTAATGATTAGTTTACTTGAAGTGTGCTATTTTGAAACAACTAATTTTGTACCAAGTATATTTTAGTTGTAATTAAATTGTATTAAAGCATAACTTTAAGTATATTTAGTGTACTTTTGTGTGCTAAATTTAAACAACTTCAAGTATACTTAGTACACTTTAAGTATATGCCTGTGTAGGGACTAATTACCTGCTTGATTAGTGATATTAAAGTGTAATTTATTTGTGTTGTAAGTATATTTTATTTGTGTTATAAATATACTTTGTGATTTAAGTACATTACAAATGAATCACAAATGTCTTCCGAACACACAAGCAATATACTATGAACATATTATTTTACAGGTAATAGTAGACTGTATGCTCAGTACCTTTGGCTTATTCCAAATACTAAAAATTACACACTTTGTAGTCAATAACAATATACTTTTATTACTTAGCTGTACTTTGTACAATATATAGTAGTCAACATTTGAAGTGGATCAAAAACTTTCATCAAAGTTGTCCTAAAACCTTTTTCTTATGACAACGTTGATGAACTTGTTGACTACTGTACTTTCCATTACATAATCTCACTCAATACCATTTAATGTATTACTTAGAAGACATTACCCCAATGTTGAACGCATTTGTTTTCAAGGCCATTAAAATAAATAAAATGTATCAACATAATGAAGAGTCATATTTCATTAACAAATCCAATGGCTTTTATTTAAACTTCACATGGTTTCAGCAAAACGTACCATGTTTTTCATTAAAGAACACTGATTGAAAAAATATATATATTGTTGGACCAATGGCCATACTGACCCTCTATACACAAATACAAATGACACATTCCATTTTCTGATGAGCTGCTTATTATTGTGTCTGATGGCCGCTTACACAGAGGCAGTGACCGCAGAAACTTGTGAAGAACAGCATCTGTTAACAGAATATACAATAGATATATTTGTATTGCGATGTATTGTATTGCGATGTATTGCGTTTTCAATGTTTTATTAAATAAATAATGCATTGTGACATTGTACTTTGTACATTGTACAATTGTACATTGTACACCTGCAAGCCTCCTGTATATGAGCGAGGGGGATTCAGACGAGTACTGTGATGTCAGCAGCTCTGATTGGCTGAAGGCAGTGAGCAACAAAATCTGATTGGTCACAGACCAAGTTGAAGAGACATTTGAATTCCGATAAGACTCAACCACTCAACTAGTGTTGCCACTTGTACACTGTTGCTGCGGGATGTTTTTCATGTCCATGGGTTCAAGTGACCCCAAATAACATGATATTTAGCTCCTGGAATGCAAATTTTACCAGGGGAAGCCCGCCAAAAAAGCGGATTTGATTTTACCATAATACCTCACCCTCCTCTGAAACACAATTGGGCTAGTTTTGAATAGCAATTGGGTGGGTTTTCTGGTGAAAACCTGGCAACCCTGCACTCAACTCGTATTTTCTTGCAAGTACTTGCTGCTGGTATGTTGTTTAAAGAATTAGTTCACTTTCAAATGAAAATTAGCCCAAGCTTTACTCACCCTCAGGCCATCCTAGGTGTATATGGATCACGTCAGTTACACTTTTCCTTAAGTTAAATAGGGAAGGCCTAGGATGTAGCGTAAGCTTTTTGAACTTCAAGAGTTTTATACTTTCTTTGTATGTTGAATACAGAAGGCGGTCTGGCTGAAGCTGGATATTTTACATTATAACTTGTTAAATATGGATTTATTTATTTTTTTAAACAAACGCATCTTTTTGCTTCAGAAGGCCTTTATTAACCCCTCAGAGCTGTGTGGAGTATGTTTATGATGGATGGATGGATGGATGGATGTAGATGGAAGCACTTCCTTCAGCTCATATAGTGACCCCCATTCACTGCCATTATGAAGCTTGGATGCGTCAGGATATTTATTAATATTTCTCTGTTTTCATCAGAAAGAAGAGTCAGATACACCTAGGATGGCTTGAGGGTGAGCTTGGGCTAATTTTCATTTAAAAGTGAACTAATCCTTTAATATAGATTTGTGTGTACAATTGTAACATGTTTCTTTTCTGCCAGTGTAAACTTATTAAAAATATTTACACATATTTGCAAATTGTAAGCTACACTGCATATATTAAAAAAAGAGGGCTTTTAATGCATTAGTCATAAATTTTAACACTTTCTGAAAGAAATAAGCACAAGTAATGAAATTAATTCCAAGCATGAATAAGTAAACTTAAAAACTATACTCAAATTTAACATTAAATACACTACAACTTCTGGATATTAAATAAATTGTATTTTTTAAATATACTTTCAGTGCAATGTTACAATGACTATTTTGAGCATACAGTTTAAAATATAGGCCTACCTAAAATATATTTTAAAGTAATGTTCAAATAAGTACACTTTAAAAAAAACGTTTCTAAAACATATTTTTAGAAAATATACTGGATTACAATTATTTTAAAGTATGTTAAAAGTATTGTGAAAATAGTTAAAAGCATGATGCGAATATACTTTTTATATATTTAAAGATTTTTGATAGTATATTTGCAATGTACTATTTAAAAGAGAATATATTTGAAGTACAATATACTTTTTTTTCACCAGGGCAGTGTTTAATCATCCTGTATGTCAGTAATGAAGCTGTGAGTATATGAATGTAATCTAGTGTAGTTCAGACACACACTGTACCTGCATACTGCTGCATCCTCTTCAGATCTGTAGAGACACATGACAGTAAAACATCATCAGATCTTTGTTTGTGTGGAATTACTGACAAGCTTTAAGGTTATATTTAAGAATTATGTACATGTTTTATCTGATCGATGTGCAGTAAATTTTCCTAGACTTCTGGGGGCCCTAAGCAAAACTTTGCATTCATAAAAACACTAAAATGACCCCTAACCCCTTAATCTATTTTTTCAGAGCAGTTTCACTGTCAACAAACAACTGTGAGTTGAAACGTTCATTATTACAATTTTTTTTAAAAACACAAAAAAAGTAGGACAAATACAACAGAAAAATAGATATGTGTCACAGACACGTCAGGTTCCACTATCCACCAATCACAGCGCACTCAATCACCCGAGTACTGATCACCACCACCTGCACCTCATCATCACTGCAATCACCAGCACTATAAAGGACCCACACTCACACACAGTCATCGTCCGGTCTCGTTTGCATTAAGACTTACCTGTATGCTTACCTCAAGGACTCCCAGCAATCTACTTACCTGTCTGCAGTGTCTCCAGTTCTCCTCCTGTGTATTCCTTCTGTGTGTGAGTGATCCCAGTCTCCTTCGTACAGTTACTCCAGTGATATCCAAGAGCTTCATCTCTGCAATCAAAGGACAGTATTACCTCTCTGCATTCCATTCATCATCCATTTACCACTGTTCATTCACCTGCACTGCTGTCACTCCTCTGTTGGTATCAATAAACATCGTTGTTTGTGTATTCCTGTCTCCGACCTCTCTGTACTGTAACAGAAGACCGGACCACAACAGCCTGATACCAACATGAGTTACCCGGATCCCTTTCAAGAGCTCGTGGACACTTTGCGCTGAGCACTCACTCCTCAACCACTATCACCGACACCAGCAGTTGCTTCCGTCGACACCATCCCCAATCCTTCACCTGCTGCGCACGCCAGTCCCATGGCCAGACCAGCGCCCTACTCAGGATCGGCGGAGGATTGCAGTGGTTTCCTCCTGCAATGTGCTCTGGTCCTGGAGATGCAACCGCACCTCTATCCCAATGACACCTCTAAAATTGCGTTCATCATTTCTCAACTCCAGGGCAAAGCATTGCAATGGGTAGACTCCCTGTGGTCACAGAAAGGACCTGCTGTGCAATCCTATGATTCCTTTGTCAACCACTTCCGGGAGTTTTCGGCAAACCCATCACTGACTCCTCCATTGGTGAGCAACTTTTCAATTTAAAACCAGCTTCCATGTCTGTCAATGAATATGCCTTGCAGTTCAGAACACTGGTGGCTTCTAGTGGATGGAATGAGCAAGCCCTCATCACCTCCTACCGGCAAGGTCTGGATCCTAGAGCGCGGTTGCATCTCGCTGCATACGAGGACTCCATTGGCCTCGAGCGCTTCATCCAGCTGTCCATCCGCTTCGGTTCTCGTATGCAGTCGTGTATCGAAGAACACCAGGGCCAGCCACTGTTCAACACCCTCCTCCGTCGGTCCGAACCCGTCAGCCCTCCAGAACCAGCCAGCGAACCCATGCAAATAGAGCATTTAAGACTCTCTTCTACTGAACTTCAACGAAGGCTGACCCTGAATCTGTGTCTCTACTGTGGTGCTTCTGGGCATGTCATATCTGCATGCCCAATTCGCCCTCCTCGTCCCATGGTGAGTGCCATCATTCCCTCCATTAAAAAGATGAAATCACTCACTACTGTTGTAAACCTTACTGCTGCTGATGTATCTATTCCAGTGGTCGTGCTCCTTGATTCAGGGTCAGCAGGAAACTTCATCTCCGGCGCCCTCTGTCGACAACTCAAGCTCAAGACCTCGCCCTCTCCGGCCATCTACCAGATCACGGGCAAACCCCTAAGTCAAAGAAGAGTCAACCGCTGTGCGGGCCCCCTCCAACTACGGATTGGTGTATTACATCTGGAGGAAATATATCTGCTGGTTCTGGAGGAATCCACCTCTGATGTGGTTCTAGGGTGCCCATGGTTGGAGCAGCATAACCCCACCATCTCATGGAGCACCGGTGAGATCCTGAAGTGGGGCGATAACTGTTTCCAGTTTCCAAGTCTCCTCGTTCCAAGGATATCTCCATCTGTGCCACCTCCGTCGACAGTCCTGTAGAGAAACGTTCCGTGGACATCCTGTTATGCCCCCTTCAGTGACGTCTTCTGCCCACAAAGAGCCTCCAAGCTGCCTCCACACTGGCCATGGGACTGTGCCATCGATCTGCTTCCGGGTGAGCCAGTGCCCAGGGAAAGGATTTACCCCCGTCAGTACCGGAGGAGAAGGCCATGGAGGAATACATCAAAGAGGCCCTAGACCAAGGTTCTATCCGCCCGTCCATTTCCCCTGCTGCTTCGAGTTTTCTTCTTTGGCAAAAAAGGACGAAGGCTTGAGGCCCTGCATAGATTACCGTGCTCTCAACAAGATAACTGAAGTTCCGTTATCCCCTTCCTCTCGTCCCAGCGGCTCTAGAACATTTCTGTGATGCCACTGTGTTCACCAAGCTGGACCTCCGCAGCACGTACAACCTCATAATTGTGTGTATTTTTTGTACATTGGTATTGTAACTAATGAAATTGCCATTAACTACAATATAGGTTTATATTTTCTATTATAGCGCCACCAAGAGGCACAATCCAACCATTTTATGTCTCCTCAGAGTGAGCCCATACATATGCATCTCAAATTTGGTGAAAATATTTCATTCTGTTTTGGAGTTATAGACATATGTATGAGCACATAAAAAATGACCCATGGACAACTTGTTTGCATTTTATTGCCATTTATTATCAATATTTTGACATTAGGCTATTAGCATGTAGCCAGCAACCTATGTTTCAGAATTTTCTACGAGGTTTCTTCTTGACTGGACTAATGGTTTCAAAGATATTCGCGATTTTTTTTTTTTTTTTTATCACAATGTTGCACAAACCATAAGGCAAAACCTGGCATGTTTGATATCGTTGAACTCGGCAAGGATTCAAGTCTAAGAAGGTGACTCGTGAAAATAAGTCAACCATATCCAAAGTTATAAGCATTTGAATATTTGATTTTACCACGAGGTGATGCTGGTCCGAAACTTCGCAGGCTCCTTCAGGGGATTGTGGTGATGACCCATACCAAGTTTCATAACAATCTGTTCATGCGTTTATAAAATACAACATTTTAGTACAAAATTCTAAATGTCCAACAGCCAAAATGGCTGATGGGGTAAAATTTCCCTAATAGCCATTTTTCATAACTCCGGACCAGTAGGTGGTGCTGTGCCAAAACGCAGCCTGTAACCTCAGATCATGCTTGTGATGACATGTACCAAGTTTGGTCTGAATATAATCAAACATTGAGGAGATACAGCCTCATTTCTAATTTCGCAAGCACTAAATTTAGAAAAAGCTTTGATGAATCGACTTGAATTCCATAACTTTTTGTCGATATGGTCTGAAGATGATCTTTTGTGAAAATCAAAGCAATGTCCTAGCAGGAGTCCGAAAAAGTAGTTTTTTTTAGAAATTTCTAAATGGCGGACATATTTTCATGATGAAAACTATCAACATCTGACTATTTATTTGTGTTTATCACAAAATTGTGAAAAAAAACAACTAAATAAAATACATACGATATTCCACCAGTGTGTTCAAATTTAGAGTATTTTCTGTAAAATTAGACCATTTACATAAATTTACTCCAATGTATGTGGGTAGGCACTCTTTTAAATTTAGATATGCCTAATTATGCCACAAAAAAAAATTAAAATATGCTGCAGAGCTGAAGAGTTACAAAGTCCCCAAGACAGACATTTTGTCATATTTTTGCATGTATTTGTCCGTTTAAACTCTTTCTTCAATCCTGATGAAAAGACAATTAAATAATAAAGGAAAAACTAGAAGCCATTTAGAAAACTGAAGTCAGAACTGAAGTCTATTGCATTTTAAAATGCTCAAAATAATTAATGAAAATGTCAAATAAAAGCCAACTCACCATCAAGAAGTTGAAGCTGTTCTTTAACTCTGGTGTAGTTGGTTCTAAGTTCATCTTGTTCTCTAATCATAACTTGAAGAAAATGGGGAAAAATGCAGATAAAGTTACTCACATGGTCAGTTCAGTGAACACTCAACACTGGTAACAAACATGTCTGTGCTCTACTGTTTATGAAACTTGATGCAGCCAAAAGCTTTTATTACCCTTAGCTTCAATGATCTTTGTTAGCCGCGATTGTTATTTACATCATCACGCTGTTATGAAATAAATCAATGCAACACAGTTAAAGTATAAACAACTGGTTTGTTGACTGAATGATCATTCAGTTAGGTATTGTACAGGTAAGGAGTCAGGTAAGTGGTCTTGAAGGACCGATGAGACCAGACAATGGTGAACTGAAGTGAAAGGAGTCATATAGTGCTGGGTGATGATCGGTGGTGATTGGTACTCTAGTGACTGGGAACAAGTGGGTGGAGTGTAGAGGTCTGGTGCTGTTGATGTTGTTGACTCTGTGACACATGCATTGTGTCCTACGTGAATAAAACTCACGATCGTAGCTCTCTATAGACATGTCGATAAAGCTTCTAGACCATTCAGAGCCCAAGTTCTCCCTTTCTAAAGCTGAGGAGGCGGGGCCACTGAGCGCAGTTTGAAGGTGGCACCCTGCAGGACGAGCAGTTGAGTTACAGTTTTAGGCTAGTTAGAGAGATTGGACAGTGTTTTTTTGTTGTTTGTTTTTTTTTCAAATTATTGCGTTGGAACTGGTTGGAACAATTTGTCTTTGACACTGCCAAGATGATGACGGCCGGCTCCGTCCACTTTAGGCTACAAAAACACTCTTCAGAAACCTATGGGTGACGTCACAGACACTATGTCTATATTTTTTTTACAGCCGTTGATTTCATTGGTTGCCTTGCATTCATAAGTGCATTGCGTTGTGCTTTTTTTTTTTACATCCGTTTCATGTATAAGTGAATTGCATTCTAAATTTCTGTTTCTGTTGCATGCATATTTTAATAATTGTGTGTATTTTTTGTACATTGGTATTGTAACTACTGTATTGTAGTTAATGGCAATTTCATGTTTATATTTTCTATTATAGCGCCACCAAGAGGCACAATCCAACCATTTTTTTATGTCTCCTCAGAGTGAGCCCATACATATGCATCTCAAATTTGGTGAAAATATTTCATTCTGTTTTGGAGTTATAGACATTTATATGTATGAGCACATAAAAAATGACCCATGGACAACTTTGTTTGCATTTTATTGCCATTTATTATCAATATTTTGACATTTGGCTATTAGCATGTAGCCAGCAAGCTATGTTTCAGAATTTTCTACGTTTCGTTTTTTTTTATCACAATGTTGCACAAACCATAAGGCAAAACCTGGCATGTTTGATATCGTTGAACTCGGCAAGGATTCAAGTCTAAGAAGGTGACTCTCGTGAAAATAAGTCAACCATATCCAAAGTTATAAGCATTTGAATATTTGATTTTACCACCAGGTGATGCTGGTCTGAAACTTTGCAGGCTCCTTCAGGGGATCGTGGTGATGACCCATAGCAAGTTTCATAACAATCTGTTCATGTGTTTATAAAATACAACATTTTAGTACAAAATTCAAAATGTCCAACAGCCAAAATGGCTGATAGGGAAATTTTACCCTAATAGCCATTTTTCATAACTCCGGACCAGTAGGTGGTGCTGTGCCAAAACGCAGCCTGTAACCTCAGATCATGCTTGTGATGACATGTACCAAGTTTGGTCTGAATATAATAAAACATTGAGGAGATACAACCTCATTTCTAATTTCGCAAGCACTAAATTTCGAAAAAGCTTTGATGAATCGACTTGAATTCCATAACTTTTTGTCGATATGGTCTGAAGATGATCTTTTGTGAAAATCAAAGCAATGTCCTAGGAGGAGTCCGAAAAATTAGTTTTTTTTAGAAATTTCTAAACGGCGGACATATTTTCATGACGGAAATGATGTCATAGGGTTCAGTCAAATCATCTTAAGCCAAGGAACCAGAGGAAAAAGAATTTTGTTTCTAGCCCTTAGAGTTTAAACGTTACTAACATGAACATGAGTGAAAATTGACAGTTGATGGCACTAGAAGGATTGATTTAGAGACTCCAAAATTGCTGTGGTTAATGTTGGGACTGACCTCTGTCAGTGTGCCAAATTTCACAACTTTCCCGCAAGCAGTTCTATGGGCTGCCATAGACTCCCAGAGCATAAACGGAAGAAGAAGAATAATAGAAACGGCAACGATTACAATAGGTGTATCCGTACCTTCAGTGCTTGGCCCCTAAATATGCAATATTCTACCACTGTGTTCAAATTTAGAGAGTTTTCTGTAATATTAGACCTTTTTTACCTATTTACTCCAATGAATACGAGTAGGGTGCTCTTTTAAATTCAGGTATTCCCAATTCTTTCAGAAATCAAAAATGGAAATGGCAAAAGTACACTTAGAGACACCAATCACATCTTCAGGGACTAAATTACAGACTCCCAAATAAAAATAAAAAAAACTATCAACATCTGACTATTTATCTGTGTTTATCACAAAATTGTGAGAAAAAAAAAACTAAATAAAATACATACAATATTCCACCAGTGTGTTCAAATTTAGAGTATTTTCTGTAAAATTAGACCATTTACATAAATTTACTCCAATGTATGTGGGTAGGCACTCTTTTAAATTTAGATATGCCTAATTATGCCACAAAAAAAAATTAAAATATGCTGCAGAGCTGAAGAGTTACAAAGTCCCCAAGACAGACATTTTGTCATATTTTTGCATGTATTTGTCCGTTTAAACTCTTTCTTCAATCCTGATGAAAAGACAATTAAATAATAAAGGAAAAACTAGAAGCCATTTAGAAAACTGAAGTCAGAACTGAAGTCTATTGCATTTTAAAATGCTCAAAATAATTAATGAAAATGTCAAATAAAAGCCAACTCACCATCAAGAAGTTGAAGCTGTTCTTTAACTCTGGTGTAGTTGGTTCTAAGTTCATCTTGTTCTCTAATCATAACTTGAAGAAAATGGGGAAAAATGCAGATAAAGTTACTCACATGGTCAGTTCAGTGAACACTCAACACTGGTAACAAACATGTCTGTGCTCTACTGTTTATGAAACTTGATGCAGCCAAAAGCTTTTATTACCCTTAGCTTCAATGATCTTTGTTAGCCGCGATTGTTATTTACATCATCACGCTGTTATGAAATAAATCAATGCAACACAGTTAAAGTATAAACAACTGGTTTGTTGACTGAATGATCATTCAGTTAGGTATTGTACAGGTAAGGAGTCAGGTAAGTGGTCTTGAAGGACCGATGAGACCAGACAATGGCGAACTGAAGTGAAAGGAGTCATGTAGTGCTGGGTGATGATCGGTGGTGATTGGTACTCTAGTGACTGGGAACAAGTGGGTGGAGTGTAGAGGTCTGGTGCTGTTGATGTTGTTGACTCTGTGACACATGCATTGTGTCCTACGTGAATAAAACTCACGATCGTAGCTCTCTATAGACATGTCGATAAAGTTTCTAGACCATTCAGAGCCCAAGTTCTCCTTTTCTAAAGCTGAGGAGGCGGGGCCACTGAGCGCAGTTTGAAGGTGGCACCCTGCAGGATGAGCAGTTGAGTTACAGTTTTAAGCTAGTTAGAGAGATTGGACAGTGGGTTTTTTTTTGTTTTGTTTTTTCAAATTATTGCGTTGGAACTGGTTGGAACAATTTGTCTTTGACACTGCCAAGATGATGACGGCCGGCTCCGTCCACTTTAGGCTACAAAAACACTCTTCAGAAACCTATGGGTGATGACACTATGTCCATATTTTTTTTACAGCCGTTGATTTCATTGGTTGCCTTGCATTCATAAGTGCATTGCGTTGTGCTTTTTTTTTTTTACATCTGTTTCATGTATAAGTGAATTGCATTCTAAATTTCTGTTTCTGTTGCATGCATATTTTAATAATTGTGTGTATTTTTTGTACATTGGTATTGTAACTACTGTATTGTAGTTAATGGCAATTTCATGTATATATTTTCTATTATAGCGCCAGTCCGAAAAAGTAGTTTTTTTTAGAAATTTCTAAATGGCGGACATATTTTCATGACGGAAATGATGTCATAGGGTTCAGTCAAATCATCTTAAGCCAAGGAACCAGAGGAAAAATAATTTTGTTTCTAGCCCTTACAGTTTAAACGTTACTAACATGAACATGAGTGAAAATTTTGACAGTTGATGGCACTAGAAGGATTGATTTAGAGACTCCAAAATTGCTGTGGTTAATGTTGGGACTGACCTCTGTCAGTGTGCCAAATTTCACAACTTTCCCGCAAGCAGTTCTATGGGCTGCCATAGACTCCCAGAGCATAAACGGAAGAAGAAGAATAATAGAAACGGCAACGATTACAATAGGTGTATCCGTACCTTCAGTGCTTGGCCCCTAAATATGCAATATTCTACCACTGTGTTCAAATTTAGAGAGTTTTCTGTAATATTAGACCTTTTTTACCCATTTACTCCAATGAATATGAGTAGGGTGCTCTTTTAAATTCAGGTATTCCCAATTCTTTCAGAAATCAAAAATGGAAATGGCAAAAGTACACTTAGAGACACCAATGCCTCCTTTCAGTTAAATCTCAATAACTTTAGTTTAAAAGGAGATATCAAGTAGATTATTTTTTCCCTGTTTACTGCCACCTAGTGGAATCAACAGAAGATCACATCTTCAAGGACTAAATTACAGACTCTCAAATAAAAAAAATCAATAAAAAAACTATCAACATCTGACTATTTATTTGTGTTTATCACAAAATTGTGAAAAAAAAACCTAAATAAAATACATACAATATTCCACCAGTGTGTTCAAATTTAGAGTATTTTCTGTAAAATTATACCATTTACATAAATGTACTCCAATGTATGTGGGTAGACATTCTTTTAAATTTAGATATGCCTAATCAAAAAAGAAAAAAAATAATCAAAATATGCTGCAGAGCTGAAGAGTTAAAAAGTCCCCAAGACAGACATTTTGTCATATTTTTGTATGTATTTGTCCGTTTAAACTCTTTCTTCAATCCTGATGAAAAGACAATTAAATAATAAAGGAAAAACTAGAAGCCATTTAGAAAACTAAAGTCAGAACTGAAGTCTAATGCATTTTAAAATGCTCAAAATAATTAATGAAAATGTCAAATAAAAGCCAACTCACCATCAAGAAGTTGAAGCTGTTCTTTAACTCTGGTGTAGTTGGTTCTGAGTTCATCTTGTTCTCTTATCATAACTTGAAGAAAATGGGGAAAAATGCAGATAAAGTTACTCACATGGTCAGTTCAGTGAACACTCAACACTGGTAACAAACATGTCTGTGCTCTACTGTTTATGAAACTTG
>RJVU01042532.1:2523790-2534901 GCA_003731715.1 Anabarilius grahami
TTTTTTTTAGAAATTTCTAAATGGCGGACATATTTTCATGACGGAAATGATGTCATAGGGTTCAGTCAAATCATCTTAAGCCAAGGAACCAGAGGAAAAAGAATTTTGTTTCTAGCCCTTACAGTTTAAACGTTACTAACATGAACATGAGTGAAAATTGACAGTTGATGGCACTAGAAGGATTGATTTAGAGACTCCAAAATTGCTGTGGTTAATGTTGGGACTGACCTCTGTCAGTGTGCCAAATTTCACAACTTTCCCGCAAGCAGTTCTATGGGCTGCCATAGACTCCCAGAGCATAAACGGAAGAAGAAGAATAATAGAAACGGCAACGATTACAATAGGTGTATCCGTACCTTCAGTGCTTGGCCCCTAAATATGCAATATTCTACCACTGTGTTCAAATTTAGAGAGTTTTCTGTAATATTAGACCTTTTTTACCCATTTACTCCAATGAATATGAGTAGGGTGCTCTTTTAAATTCAGGTATTCCCAATTCTTTCAGAAATCAAAAATGGAAATGGCAAAAGTACACTTAGAGACACCAATCACATCTTCAGGGACTAAATTACAGACTCCAAAATCAATAAAAAAAATCAATAAAAAAAACTATCAACATCTGACTATTTATTTGTGTTTATCACAAAATTGTGAAAAAAAAACAACTAAATAAAATACATACGATATTCCACCAGTGTGTTCAAATTTAGAGTATTTTCTGTAAAATTAGACCATTTACATAAATTTACTCCAATGTATGTGGGTAGGCACTCTTTTAAATTTAGATATGCCTAATTATGCCACAAAAAAAAATTAAAATATGCTGCAGAGCTGAAGAGTTACAAAGTCCCCAAGACAGACATTTTGTCATATTTTTGCATGTATTTGTCCATTTAAACTCTCTGTAATCCTGATGAAAATACAATTAAATAATAAAGGAAAAACTAGAAGCCATTTAGAAAACTGAAGTCAGAACTGAAGTCTATTGCATTTTAAAATGCTCAAAATAATTAATGAAAATGTCAAATAAAAGCCAACTCACCATCAAGAAGTTGAAGCTGTTCTTTAACTCTGGTGTAGTTGGTTCTAAGTTCATCTTGTTCTCTAATCATAACTTGAAGAAAATGGGGAAAAATGCAGATAAAGTTACTCACATGGTCAGTTCAGTGAACACTCAACACTGGTAACAAACATGTCTGTGCTCTACTGTTTATGAAACTTGATCCAGCCAAAAGCTTTTATTACCCTTAGCTTCAATGATCTTTGTTAGCCGCGATTGTTATTTACATCATCACGCTGTTATGAAATAAATCAATGCAACACAACAACTGGTTTGTTGACTGAATGATCATTCAGTTAGGTATTGTACAGGTAAGGAGTCAGGTAAGTGGTCTTGAAGGACCGATGAGACCAGACAATGGTGAACTGAAGTGAAAGGAGTCATATAGTGCTGGGTGATGATCGGTGGTGATTGGTACTCTAGTGACTGGGAACAAGTGGGTGGAGTGTAGAGGTCTGGTGCTGTTGATGTTGTTGACTCTGTGACACATGCATTGTGTCCTACGTGAATAAAACTCACGATCGTAGCTCTCTATAGACATGTCGATCAAGCTTCTAGACCATTCAGAGCCCAAGTTCTCCCTTTCTAAAGCTGAGGAGGCGGGGCCACTGAGCGCAGTTTGAAGGTGGCATCCTGCAGGACGAGCAGTTGAGTTACAGTTTTAGGCTAGTTAGAGAGATTGGACAGTGTTTTTTTGTTGTTTGTTTTTTTTTCAAATTATTGCGTTGGAACTGGTTGGAACAATTTGTCTTTGACACTGCCAAGATGATGACGGCCGGCTCCGTCCACTTTAGGCTACAAAAACACTCTTCAGAAACCTATGGGTGACGTCACAGACACTATGTCTATATTTTTTTTACAGCCGTTGATTTCATTGGTTGCCTTGCATTCATAAGTGCATTGCGTTGTGCTTTTTTTTTTTACATCCGTTTCATGTATAAGTGAATTGCATTCTAAATTTCTGTTTCTGTTGCATGCATATTTTAATAATTGTGTGTATTTTTTGTACATTGGTATTGTAACTACTGTATTGTAGTTAATGGCAATTTCATGTTTATTTTTTCTATTATAGCGCCACCAAGAGGCACAATCCTACCATTTTTTTTATGTCTCCTCAGAGTGAGCCCATACATATGTGTCAAATTTGGTGAAAATATTTCATTCTGTTTTGGAGTTATAGACATTTATATGTATGAGCACATAAAAAATGACCCATGGACAACTTTGTTTGCATTTTATTGCCATTTATTATCAATATTTTGACATTTGGCTATTAGCATGTAGCCAGCAACCTATGTTTCGGAATTTCCTACGAGGTTTTGTCTTGATTGGACTAATGGTTTCAAAGATATTCGCAAAAGTTTTTTAAGCCCGAAATCACAATGTTGCACAAACCATAAGGCAAAACCTGGCACGTTTGGTATCGTTGAACTCGGCAAGGATTCAAGTCTAAGAAGGTGACTCGTGAAAATAAGTTAACCATATCCAAAGTTATAAGCATTTGATTATTTGATTTTACCACCAGGTGATGCTGGTCTGAAACTTTGCAGGCTCCTTCAGGGGATCGTGGTGATGACCCATACCAAGTTTCATAACAATCTGTTGATGCGTTTATAAAATACAACATTTTAGTACAAAATTCAAAATGTCCAACAGCCAAAATGGCTGATAGGGTAAAATTTCCCTAATAGCCATTTTTCATAACTCCGGACCAGTAGGTGGTGCTGTGCCAAAACGCAGCCTGTAACCTCAAATCATGCTTGTGATGACATGTACCAAGTTTGGTCTGAATATGATCAAACATTGAGGAGATACAGCCTCATTTCTAATTTCGCAAGCACTAAATTTCGAAAAAGCTTTGATGAATCGACTTGAATTCCATAACTTTTTGTCGATATGGTCTGAAGATGATCTTTTGTGAAAATCAAAGCAATGTCCTAGGAGGAGTCCGAAAAATTAGTTTTTTTAGAAATTTCTAAATGGCGGACATATTTTCATGACGGAAATGATGTCATAGGGTTCAGTCAAATCATCTTAAGCCAAGGAACCAGAGGAAAAATAATTTTGTTTCTAGCCCTTACAGTTTAAACGTTACTAACATGAACATGAGTGAAAATTTTGACAGTTGATGGCACTAGAAGGATTGATTTAGAGACTCCAAAATTGCTGTGGTTAATGTTGGGACTGACCTCTGTCAGTGTGCCAAATTTCACAACTTTCCCGCAAGCAGTTCTATGGGCTGCCATAGACTCCCAGAGCATAAACGGAAGAAGAAGAATAATAGAAACGGCAACGATTACAATAGGTGTATCCGTACCTTCAGTGCTTGGCCCCTAAATATGCAATATTCTACCACTGTGTTCAAATTTAGAGAGTTTTCTGTAATATTAGACCTTTTTTACCTATTTACTCCAATGAATACGAGTAGGGTGCTCTTTTAAATTCAGGTATTCCCAATTCTTTCAAAAATCAAAAATGGAAATGGCAAAAGTACACTTAGAGACACCAATGCCTCCTTTCAGTTAAATCTCAATAACTTTAGTTTAAAAGGAGATATCAAGTAGATTATCTTTTCCCTGTTTACTGCCACCTAGTGGAATCAACAGAAGATCACATCTTCAGGGACTAAATTACAGACTCTCAAATAAAAAAAATCAATAAAAAAACTATCAACATCTGACTATTTATTTGTGTTTATCACAAAATTGTGAAAAAAAACCCTAAATAAAATACATACAATATTCCACCAGTGTGTTCAAATTTAGAGTATTTTCTGTAAAATTAGACCATTTACATAAATTTACTCCAATGTATGTGGGTAGGCACTCTTTTAAATTTAGATATGCCTAATCAAAAAAAAAAAAAAAAATCAAAATATGCTGCAGAGCTGAAGAGTTAAAAAGTCCCCAAGACAGACATTTTGTCATATTTTTGCATGTATTTGTCCGTTTAAACTCTTTCTTCAATTCTGATGAAAAGACAATTAAATAATAAAGGAAAAACTAGAAGCCATTTAGAAAACTGAAGTCAGAACTGAAGTCTATTGCATTTTAAAATGCTCAAAATAATTAATGAAAATGTCAAATAAAAGCCAACTCACCATCAAGAAGTTGAAGCTGTTCTTTAACTCTGGTGTAGTTGGTTCTAAGTTCATCTTGTTCTCTAATCATAACTTGAAGAAAATGGGGAAAAATGCAGATAAAGTTACTCACATGGTCAGTTCTGTGAACACTCAACACTGGTAACAAACATGTCTGTGCTCTACTGTTTATGAAACTTGTACTGTTTTCTCACCTGTGCTGTTGATCATTTGAGCTGCAAGTTGTTTTGAAACCATTATGTGCTGCTCTTTCAGTGATTCGAAATCGGCATGCTTATTATTATCTGATTAAGACAAAAGCAACAGTGGGAAATATTTTTTTTAGGAAAGTCCATACCATGCACACTTAAGACTAAAATGATCTACAATCAGAGTTTGAATGGAGTTTGCAAAATAACTTCCCTTTCAGTTGGTCACATTTGACGTTGCGTCAGAACTGAACCAACAAATTGGGGGATCGCTTGAGAGACCAATCCACTTCAAGTCTAAATAAACGAAACGAATTGGCATATGATTTTTGCATCTGTTGCTCCGCCTCGCAGCGCGAGTATGTAATGAGGAACAGGTGCTTCGCATCTTTGCATTTCGCTTTGGAGCTGAACGGTTCTACTAACCTGCTTCTGCTGAGAATCTACAAAATGAGTCAGTTCTTTGGGGAAAGCCTCTTCATCTGTGGTGTTGGTGTCATACAGTGCTGTGCAGCGAGGACTGCTGTTCTCTGAGCAAATCCAACAGCTGTTTTCACATCTATCTCACTGTTTTGAGAATGAACACTGCGGGTTGTGTTCCTGCAGGCAGTGCTGCACCTTCAATGAGCTGCGAGCACGCAGTGGACTGCACTACATTCATTCGGGCTGGCCGTCACATGCTGTGCCAGTCGTTTCCTTTGGCGCTCTGCCGGATGTCGATCCTCCACTGTGTCCCGAACGCTCGAGGTTGGACAATTGGTTACTTTCCTTCCAGAATTGCATGACGAGGACACGAGATCATTGATGGCACCTTTTTTGGCACATCCCTGGTGGGAAAGACTTACAGAGCCTGTGAGGAAGCTGCCTCTGCCCTGCATGCCATAGTGCTCCTGCAGGTCTATAAGGCCATAGCGCTAAATGAACTGCACAAGGGAAGTTTCAACCCAGGGGTTTTGCAGGAACTGCATGCAGTGAGGGACCTCACCTTAAGAGTGACGAAAGTCATTGTGCGCTCCCTGGCTTAAGCGATGTCCAGCTTAGTGGTCCAGGAACGCCATCTCTGGCTGAACCTGGCAGATATGCATGAGCCCGACAAGGATCGGTACTTCTACGCTACTATCTCTGAGGTCAGCCTTTTTGGCGACGCAGTTGAGAAGTTTGCCCAGCAGTTCTTAGCTGCACAAAAGCAGACGGAGGGTATAAAGCACATCCTGCCCTGGCGATCAGCTGTTGCCTCCACCCAGTCACCGGCTGAAGCAACTCCACCTGCTTGTCGCAGAGGCAACATATCTTCGGTGCGTAATATCGTCGCCCCTGTCTTATGAGTGGAGAACACAGTCTGATACTGGTGAAGGTTGCAATCATGCCGGTCCCTCGAGCCGATATGTAGTCAGGTTTTTACAGCCCTTACTTCACTGTACACAAGAAAGGTGGTGGTTTAAGACAAATCTTGGACGTGCAAGTTTTGAAACGGGCCTTGAAACGCGTTTTCGAATGCATCTATCCCCAAGATTGGTTTGAAGCGATCAACCTGAAGGACATATACTTTCATGTCTTAATTCTTCCTCGTCACAGAACGTTCCAGAGTCAAGCATATCAGTACATGGTCCTCCCCTTCAGGCTGTCTCTGTCGCTGTCAATGGAGAGGGTTGGATCGTTCGAAGCTTCAAACGTCATTAATCAATGGATGGGAGACCTCCTGGGAAAACAACTAGTGAGGCCAGCAGGGGATGCTCACCCTGTGGTCTGTGTGGGTCCTAACACCCCAGTATAGTGATGGGGACATTATACTGTCAAAAAGCACCGTCCTTCGGATGAGACATTAAACCGAGGTCCTGACTCTCTGTGGTTGTTAAAAATCCCAGGATGTCATTCGAAAAGAGCAGGGGTGTAACCCTGAGATCCTGGCCAAATTTGCCCATTGGCCTCTGTCCATCATGGCCTTCAAAATCATCCCCCATACACTGATTGGCTTCATCACTCTGTCTCCTCTCCACCAATAAGCTGGTGTGTGGTGGGCGTTCTGGCACAATATGGCTGCCGTCGCATCATCCAGGTGGATGCTGCACATTGGTGGTGGTTGAGGAGATTCCCCTTCAATATGTAAAGCACTATATAAATGTAAGGAATTATTATTATTATTATTATTACTATCAATCACGTGTTATTGTCATTTCGATACAAGCATTGGTACAGTGTGTGATACTATAGTGCTTTGAAAACTGCGTCGGAGCATCGGAGCCCCGGTATCAACCGTCCCATCACCAGTTTGCCCACCAGTTTAATTGTGAGGGTAATTAAAAGGTATTGTACCCTTCTAATGTTGATTTTTTTTTTTTTTACCTGTGGGTAACTAAAAGGTATTTTAAAATTAGGTATTGACTTTGTTCTCTGTTGATAACTAAAAGGTATTGTATCACTTCTTATTACCTCCATTTACTTGTTTATGGTTAAGTGGGAAATGTACGGGAAGAGTGCCTTTTTATTTTGTGTGTAATATTTTCTCCTGTTTTTGGTTCAAGAGGAAGCTCAGGGAAGTTTATGTTGATTTTCATCTTTGTTTTTATGCAGGGTAGGTAGTTCCTCTAACCCTTAGTTAGCTTCTCTTGTTTATTATTTTAGGCCATACTCACTCCTGAAGATTTACATATGTAACCGAGACGTTTTCAGGCTTAATTAATATGAGTTTACACCTTCAATATGGAGGTTTGTTTGACAATACTTGAAAACAGCTTTGTTTACCAATAAAAAGCTACTAAAAATTGCATTGCAAGTTGTAATGATGCTACTACACTGAGATGAAGTAGAAATATTTACAGTAACTCAGTCAATGCACTTTGAAAAAAGCAAATATCTATATCAGTTATACTCACAAAGGATCCAGACGATGCAGAGACCCCCGAGAGCAAAAACGAGCATCGAACCCAGAAGAATCAGAAGAGCTTTAGTCCCTTTAGAGGGACTGACTTTCCTCTCACTTTCCAGTTCTTCAGTGAAATTACCTGTGGTTAGAAATTTGATGAGAAAAAGGAAATTATTTCTGAACCCTTGAATAATTGCAGCATTTCTGTCTGGAACTATTCCTGAATTTACACTGGGTTTATTTCAGTAAAATACTTTTTGAACAGAATATATTTCAACACATTGACCCAACCAGACATTTTAATAATGTATTCTAGAACTCATTTCAAACTTTCAGTTACAGTTTTTTTCAACTGCTTACACACAAAATCCTTACTTGTCACACAATTTCTGAAACCTGACACTCAAACAGCAGAACCACACACCAAATCTGCAAAACCACACACTAATTCTCAGCCTTTGACTTCGTTTTCAATTTCATAAAACACTTTTTGCAAAACACAACACACAATTCTCTATGTAACACACAATAACTGTGTGTATATGATATATCCAAAAATAGAATATTATGGCAAATGTGTTTGCAATGTAAGACATGTTTGCTTTTGAGATGTTTGTGATATTTTAAAGCAGTGTTTCATTTTGCAAGAGATGTGAAGCATTTTGCATTTTGTGTGTGCAATTCTTGGATTTGTGAGTAAAGTTTTGAAAAGAAAAAAAAAAAGTTTTGAAAATGTGTGTAAGCATTTGAAAAAACTGTAAACCTTGTCTGTGAAATCGTGGGATACTATTATAGTGTGTAGTCACAGGAAGTCAAATGATAAACTTCACACACTGGTACACCCCTCCTCACTCTCCAAGAACTGTATCATCCAGATTGAGTAAAAGAGCTGGCAAAATAATTCTGAACCCTTCACACCCATGCCACTTCCTCTTTGAACTGTTGCTGTCTGGTCGGTGCTACAGAGAACTTAGCACCACAACGCCCAGGCACAGGAACAGGAACTTCTTATTTACATTTCCTTGCATTTGTACATACTGTACATACTGTCTATTTTTTGTATGCTGTGTATTTTTTTTTATATATATTTTTTGTATATTATTTCCTATTTACTTATTCTATTTTATTCTTTTTATTATCTGTGCTACACTGTCATTCTATTTGTACTGTGATTCTGATATTTATATTTATGCTTTTGGCAGATGCTTTTATCCAAATATTATATTTAATTTAATACTGTATGTGAACTCTTTCTTCTTTCTGAATCCACGAGCTTGGTGTTGGTATCATCATGATCTGTCTTAGCTATAGGGAAGAAAGTGCTTTTTGATTTACAGTTTTTCTCAATCGATTTTACACATTTCTCCAAAGTAATGTACCTGCTCTCAAAACAGTTAACACAGTGATCTAAACACACTCTTACATTTGCCAAACAATTCAACTTTACTGCACAATAAAACACTGCATAATGCATTTATTAAAAGTAAATACCAACATCAATACTTGGCGTATTTTAGAACATTTTCAGCTGTGGATGTACAAATACACTAGGAAAATACACATTCATTGTAATGTTTTTCCAACAGGTTTTCGTATATGGGTCTTTGATCACATAGAGCCTCAAAATGGTATTTTTAAAACATCTTTGAAAACTGATGTAATGCATATTTTTGAGTCATGAACAATTTATTAATTAAACAAGTTTTAGTTGTTACATAAGTTTTAACAAGTTTTAGTTGTTACATAACATTTTGAAGTGTTTAAATTCTTTTTTTTTTTTCTTTTTTTTTTTTTCCTTTTTTGTCAGGTGGTACAATCAAATATTTGTGTATATATATCTACCCATACATGAAATTAGCTGTTTTTATCAGTATTTGAGAGATATCTACAACCCTTTTCACTCACAATGATCTATTGGGTCCTCTGGATGTTGGATTACAGTATCAAGTTTTACGTTATTATCTTGTCAGTTGATAATAAAATATTTGCAGTTGTGCCACCTGACATTTGAGAATATACAAATTGCAGAGCAAAGTTTTTCAATTATGTCAACAACTTTGAAACTACAGATATTTATAAAATTTGTTTATATAAATATTCAAACATAACATTATGCCAAAGTATTTCATCTTGTATTTCTTATAAACAAAAAATAAAATTTGGGGGCTGAATCCAAAATCCCCCATACCCTCAGAGAGGGCTCCCCAGGTCCAGAACCACTAAATTAGTGTAATTCTGATTTCATTTCAAATCCACCTTTCCTCCCACCCCTGCTGTCTACATTCACTATATGTTTTCTTACAATTTCTCCTCTTGCTCTTTCCACTACACCAATGCCCTCCACTGTGCTCAGCTCTTCTCCAATCCTCCTTTTTTACTTCCTCTTCTCTCCCCATATACAGTATGATCTCCTTCTATATGTTCCACCCTTCCTTTCCTTCTCATTACGCCCCTTCCTCTTCTCTTGCATATTTTCTTGCTCTCTGTATACTTTCCCTTTTATATTTTCCACTGTAAAAATGAATGTGATTTTAACAGTAAAATATTGTAAAAACACTACGGAAAAAAATGTAAATAGGTTAA
The DNA here is from genome assembly GCA_003731715.1 of Anabarilius grahami. Taxonomy (NCBI): domain Eukaryota; kingdom Metazoa; phylum Chordata; class Actinopteri; order Cypriniformes; family Xenocyprididae; genus Anabarilius; species Anabarilius grahami. The sequence continues at coordinate 2,533,585 of RJVU01042532.1, forward strand.
CAGTAAATTCCCATATTATATACAGGGAAAAACTGTAAAAGCTCTTACCAGACATTTTATGTAATTTTCACAGTAAAATGCTGTAAATGTTACAATTTTTAGAAGTAAAAAAGACAAAATCAATGTATAATTTACAGTCAAAAACTGTATACTGATATTTCCACAATTCCCTTTGTGACACTCCACATTTTGAAAGTATTTTGTTTAAAAAATGATGTTTCTTAATAGTTTTTGTTATCAGTTGTACATTAGGGTTTTATATTACACCTTCTATTGTTTAATGAATGTCTATTGCATTATGTAAGTGTTGTGGGTTACCATGATGGTGTTTTGCATTTGCATGAATGACTCTGTGCACCTTCTTTATATTAGTATAAACTTCAACTCGTGGAAAAGCTATTTGTGATGAACTCTGATTCTTCATGTGGCTTTCTCTTTTACCACCTGCATTATTATGGTGGTTGTCAGTATATGTTAAAGGTACACAACAGATTTTAGTAGTAGTGTGCATTGTTGAATTTATTGGTTTACGTTCAAATTTTCTTGTTTGTAAATTACAGTTTTATACTGTAAAATGTACAATTTGTTCTGTAAATGTGTTTACAGTTTTTCTGCATTTTTTACAAAATTATTCTGACAACTACAGCTGCCAAAATAATTTTGTAAAAACTACGGAATCTTTTTTTGCAGTGTCCCTATTACATAATGCAATTGTGATAAATGTGTAAACGGATAGGAAAACTGAATTTCCTGTGTTGTGTGTATCAATAATCAAGCAGATATCAGTTTGAGGCTAACTGAAAACATACCAAGTGCATTTGATAATATGACCTATTCCAGAGTTTTGTTTGTTGTTTGGACAAATGGTACATAAATGTTTGTGAATTGTGTAAAATCAATAAAAAAAAAGCTGTGATAGTTTTTTTTTTTTTCCTGATTTATTAAAGTTTTGGTTGGATGTATTAACTATTATGAAACTTTTGAGAACTTTGTGCTTAGTTTTGAGAAAATTATTCACATGATTTGCAATTTGTGTGAAATGAATGAAAACGTACAAACTGTTTAGAAACATTTTTTTTATAAAACCCTAATGTACATAACAAATAACAAAAACTATTAAGAAACATGATTTTTTAAACAAAATACTTTCAAATGTGAAGTGTCACAAAGGGAATTGTGGGAATAGAGGCAAATAGACACAAGAAGTGCTCACAATACAAGTTTTAGGCAGTGCTCAGAGTATCATAAACTACAATAGAGAGGGATTAGAGGAAGTGAAAGGATAGGAATAAAAATTTTTTTGGGGGTTTTTTTTTT
>RJVU01042532.1:2547848-2558044 GCA_003731715.1 Anabarilius grahami
CGTCTGCAGCGCTAAAGAATGGTTCAGATTCTCTGCAAGAGATGCAACTCATTTAAAACACAACCCGAATTTCTGAAAAGTTGGGACGTTTTTTAAATTTGAATAAAATGAAAACTAAAAGACTTTCAAATCACATGAGCCAATATTTTATTCACAATAGAACATAGATAACATAGCAAATGTTTAAACTGAGAAATTGTACAATTTTATGCACAAAATGAGCTCATTTCAAATTTGATGCCTCCTACAGGTCTCAAATAGTTGGGACAGGGGCATGTTTACCATGGTGTAGCATATCATCTTTTTTCAAAACAGTTTGAATAGGTCTGGGCTTCAAGGTTATGAGTTTCTGGAGTTTTGGTGTTGGAATTTGGTCCCATTCTTGCCTGATATAGGTTTCCAGCTGCTGAAGAGTTTGTGGTCATCTTTGACGTATTTTTTTCTATAGGTGAAAGATCTGTACTACAGGCAGGCCAATTCAGCACCTGGACTCTTCTACGACGAAGCCATGCTGTTGTAATTGCTGCAGTATGTGGTTTTGCATTGTCCTGCTGAAATACAAGGCCTTCCCTGAAATAGACATCATCTTGTCGGGAAGCATATGATGCGTTAAAACCTTTATATACCTTTCAGCATTCATAGTGCCTTCCAAAACATGCAAGCTGCCCATACTTTATGCACTTATGCACCCCATACCATCAGAGATGCTGGCTTTTGAAATGAACGCTGATAACACGCTGGTAGGTCTCCCTCCTCTTTAGCCCGGAGGACATGGCGTCTGTGATTTCCAACAAGAATGTAACATTTGGACTTGTCTAACCATAGAACACTTTTCCACTTTGAAACAGTCCATTTTAAATGAGCCTTGGCTCAGAGGACATGGTGTGGCTTCTGGACCATGTTCACATATGGCTTCCTTTTTGCATGATAGACCCTTAGTTGGCATCTCCAGATGGCACGGCAGATTGTGTTTTACCGACAGTGGTTTCTGGAAGTATTCCTGGGCCCATTTAGAAATGTCATTGAAACAATCATGCCGATGAGTGATGCAGTGTCGTATGAGGGCCTGAAGACCACGGGCATCCAATAAAGCAGAGAGAGAATCCAATTTCACGCACTCTTTTATTAACAAAACTCCACATGAATAGACTGGAACCTTAGACCCAAGACACGAAAACGATCTGTCACAACACATGAAACAACAACTAGCAAAGAATAAGGAAACACAAGGGCTATAAATACACAAGGGCAAACAGGCTTAACAAGATAATGAAACAAGAAACACCTGGGGAGACAAATCAACATGAAAAACTACAAAGAACTACAACATAAAGCACATGAAACATTTCAACTTAAATGTCCAAGGACAGACACAGACCACATGTGACAGTCCCATTCAGGATAATGTCAGGTTCTTGTGTTGCCTATATTTTTTCAGGATAATTTAACATAATTTGCATTGTGGGATGACCACAGGCCCAGATTGGCCATCGGAAACTCCCACATGTCTGGCGAATGGTTTGGTGCTGTCTTACTCACTTTTGTTTATTTAGCCTTGTTATGATACAGAGGGGTCGAACACAGATGTAAACGGGTAAACAGTCTTTATTGAAACCAGTGAGCTTATAATGCAAGCAGGATGAGTCAGATGAGTGAAAGGTGAAGGCTGGTGATAGTTACTGTCCTTTTGGTGTTTGCAGAAGAGAGAGTCGTGGAAACGGGATGGAGCTGGAGATCTCTGGAGACGATGGAGCACTCACACACAGACGAGGAACACACGGGGAGATCGGGAGTCACAGGAGACAGGTAGGTAGCGAGAGAGGAGTCCTTGAGGTAAGTATACATGAGAGTATAGCTTAACGAGACCGGACAGTGAGTGCTGGGTGTGAGTGCTCTTTATGTTGGTGTTGATGAGAGTGGTAATGAGGTGCAGGTGGCGGTGATCAGTACTCTGGTGATTGCGTGCGTTGTGATTGGTGCATGGTGGAGCCTGACGTGTCTGTGACAAGCCTATTTAGGATATTTATTATTCATTTTATTATTACTATTATTTTTACTTGCCTGATGTGCACAAGTGATTTCTGAATTTGGCATTCAATTTAAACTATAATCTCTGGTGAATGACTTCTGCACACAAAAGAAAAACTGTACATGAAGACACAGTGTATTTGGTGGCGTTAATTAAATTATATTAAAATGGATAAATTAAATTAAAGCCCAGCGCTGCTATAAGCTCTTTGAGCTACAAGAAGGACATTTCACACACTACATTCTCCTCTTAAACACATGATGCCAATCAATTTGATTTAGCATTTATGATAACAAATAATTTACATATGTTCTGAGCAGATGTATTAATTACACATGATCATTTTGTAATTGGATTATGTTATCTTAGAACACGATGCAATTTTCAATAGTCAATTGATTCCCTTGAATAGGGCAGAAGAACGTACCAGTTTGTGTGTTTCCCCAATAGAGTGTCCTGCAGTTGAGTCAGAGCTCTCCTCAGAGTCTCCAGACTGTCATCAGTCTTCACACTGATCTCAGACCAGTTCCTGGTGTTTCTAGAGCTGCACAGAGATGAGTACACACAAGTATGAACTTGGATGTTTTTGAACACCAGGACCTGGAGGAGTCCACTGCAGCTGTCCTGGGCTACATTAAATATTGCACGGATATTGTCACCGTGGACAGGTGCATCAGGATCTATCCCAACCAGAAGCCATGGATGACAAGAGAAGTCCAGTGCCTGCTCAGGGAGAGGGACACTGCTCTCAGGTCTGGTGATAGGGCACAATACAGCGCTGCCAGAGCCAACTTGAAAAGAGGCATCAGAGAAGCCAAGCCTGCTTACAGGAGGAAAATCGAGGACCACTTTCATTGTAAAAACACGAGGCAGGTGTGGGAGGGGGTTCAGCACATGACCAATCACAGATCTAGCAACCTCTCAGTTGCTGATAGTGATGCATCAATGGCAAAGGAGTTAAACCCTTTCTTTGCCCATTTTAAGGTGGAGTCTCCTGAGGCAGCCCCATTCCATCCAAAAGCTCACAGTAGCCACATCTTCATATGGAGGAGCAAGAGGTGAGGCCTACCATTGGCAGCTTTAATGATTACCGCCCAGTGGCATTGACACCTGTTATAATGAAGTGTTTCGAGAAACTGGTCCGAAGTCATATCATTACCTGCCTTCCACCCATATTCGACACACACCAGTCTGCATACAGATCAAATAGATCTACAGAGGATGCCATAGCCACAGCTCTTCACACTGCTCTAATCCATCTGGAGCAGCAGTGGAACTTCATTAGGCTTCTCTTTAAGGACTTTAGCTCTGCATTTAATACCATCCTTCCCCAAAGACTGGTGAGCAAGCTGGCAAACTTGGGACTATCCCACTCTATCTGCCTCGCTCACAGAGAGCACCCTTCTGATACCTAAAATGATGAATGGGACACCCTACAGTCTTGTAGACTTAACAGACATGCGCACGTGGCAGCCATTGTAAGCCCATAAGTACATAGATGTTAGAGGTGCGACAAAAATTTCAATATGCCGATTTATCTGTCTCAGAAAAATAAAATACAACGGCAACACAACCAACCTGCATTCGCACCTCATGCGCTATCATCCCGAATTGTGTGATAAGACAACAAAGAACAACACTACGGCTACAGTGAATCAGCCAACGCTGAATGATATTTGTATGGCAAAGCTTCCTTTTTCGTCACCAAGGGCTAATAGCATTACAAAATCCATTGCCACGTTTATTTGTAAGTAACTTAGTCCGTACAGTGTGATGGAAAATGAAGGTTTTCACAGAATGCTGAAAATACTGGAACCAAGATACGAAATCCCAAGTCAAAAGTATTTTACCGAAATGGCAGTTCCTGTACAAAGTGACCAGATAAAAGGTACAGATTGCACTCGAATCTTCTGAGAGAGTTGCCCTCACCTGTGACTCATGGACGTCCAGGGCCACGGAGTCCTATGAGACAATTACTGTTCATTTTATTGACGACAAGTGGGAAATGAATGCTTATGTTCTCCAAATTAGGGCAATGCATCATAGCCTCACCGGCGCTCATATGGCAGAAGTGTTGCAGCGGGCCACAGAAGAATGGAGTCTAACAGAAAAAGATCCTGTAGTTGTTACAGACAAAGCAACCAACATGACTTTGGCAGACAAGCTGACAGGATTCCAGCACACACAATGTTTTGCACACATACTGAACCTTGCGTCACAGCCTGCTTTAAAGCTACCTGCTGTAGCTCGACTGCTAGAGAAAATTCATATGATTTCTGTGTTCTCTCGGAGCACCAAAGCAGTGGGAGCACTAAAGAGGAACCAGACAATGTTGGACCTTCCACAGCACAAGTTGATAACAGATGTTGACATCTGCACCTTGAATGAGATGGAAATATCAAATGCTGAAGATGTTATATAAGCTCTCAAGCCTATGCTGGTGGCAACAAATGTCATGTTGCATGTGCATTGTGTACATGTTCAAAGAATAGGCCTATACGTTAATAAATGAAATACATAATCATATAACTTTCTGATGCATTTTTTCTTAATTTACAGATATCGTGATATATCGTGGATTATTTTCTTGCAATATATCGTCTGTCACAGAATCGCTGGTGTTGTGATATATCATTATCGTGGGCAAAATATCGTGACAGTATTATATCGTGCATTAATCTTTGATTCCCACCCCTAATAGAAGTGTGCCATTTGGGATTCATCCTTAGATTAGTCCTGTCCAGATACCCACACTTGCAGTCTTGGCCACTTGAGAGCTCGTGTACGCGACAGGAAGTAAGTGCGCAAGACTGTCCCATGTCTTAAAAATGCCCAAGTGCAGTGCCCTTAATGCAAACTAAACCCACACTATCTTGAATACCACTTCGTAGCGCTATTCGAGGCTAAGCGTATCATGTAACATGCATTATGTTCGGGAACTCACATGCCCCGAAATCGCGAGATGTGAAGGAAAACATTCGACTGTAAGTTAAATTAATTATATATTACATGTAATTTGGTAGTAAAATATAAAGTGTTGCACATTTTATTGATGCAAAGATGGATAGGCTGTGTGTGTTTTGTAAGTCATTTGCAACTGCTTTTTATCAATTAAAGAAGCACCACAATTTTAATATTGTGTCTTCTGTTAGTTACATAGCGATCACTGAACATACATTTAGAAGTGTATTTTAAAATGCAAAGCACTGAAAATAACAATTAATAAAAAATAAAAAAGCTCAAGACTGTAAGTGTGTCCCAACGGGTAATTAAAAGTTCTACATACACTTGCAGTCTTTACGCCCACTTGAACACCTGAGCCAAATATAGGAAATACGCCATATAAGAAGGCAAGTGGTCAAGTGCAAAGAACGCAAGTGTGGGTATTTGGACAGGGCTTTTGTTTTGGTCATGTGCTCCTTTCATCACGCCTCCTTGTTTCCCGTTACCACGCCCCCTTGTTTAGTCCTTGTTATCTTGATTGTGTTCACCTGATCCTCATGTGCTGCTCCCTTTATATTGTGCTTCTTTCCCGGTCAACATATGCTGATTGAATGTAGGGGATACGTGGTGGGGAGGAAGAAATTAGCAGTTGTAGTTAAAGCTAAGCTCAAGTTCACAGTAGAATCTCCTTGGGGATAAAGCATGGGAAATATCCCAACATCTTATTAAATATCTGAAGGAGACAGGACTAATAGAGAGAATTATTTATTTATTTTTTAAGCAATCTGTCAGTCATCTGATCCACATTCAATTCTAGTAGGTGGCGGTAATGCTCCTAAAAGCTGGTTGCCAACCGCCAATCAAATCAAAAGATGTCTTTGCTGGTTCGTTTTGTGTGCTTTGTGGTATTTTCTGGTTTGTTCTCTTGAAGTTCTTAACACTTGCTCTAGTTATTTTTTCTTATTTTAAGTATCAGAGTATCATTCTGATCTAGTTTGGGTTCTCTTGTTTTAGAATTTTATTTTTACTCATTTTCTTCAGATATTTTTCGCTACAGGACAGTAAAATCATGAACAAACAGACTCAAAATTAGTTTTTATCCTAGAGCCAAAGCTACATTAAATGCTGCTATGTTTTGAATTTAAATATGTGCAATAACCATTTAGTATGTTTGTCAATAACCATTTAGTATGTCCTGACTGTCTTGTGAGTGTGGATTCTTTTATTTCTTTTCTCTCTTTCTGAGTCTTTATTCATTTTATTAAGATGTGTTTGTTTTATTATATCCACTGTTGTGTTTGAGCAAAATGCACCAATAATGAAATGTAGCATTAATTTCATTTTATACAGAGACAATAAAGGTATTCAGTCAAATCAATTCAGTTCAATTGTCTGGTTTATTTTGATGTACAAAAAAAGACTGGCAATTTCACTTTTTGAGGTGGTGATAGGAGGAAAAAAAACAGCATAATTATGAAAAGTTGAATTTTTTTTTTTTTTACAATTGTTTACCAGTACATAAAGTGCTTTTTCTAAACTCTTAAAACAGCAACACACCTACATCACACAATTAGCCAAATAGTTAATTTTCTGCCCAAAACCATATTTTGTTAAATAAATGTAACTCTACAAAATACTAAAAACCTTTTTCTACATATACTAACTCTATCAAAATACAGCAAACCTGATTCAAAATTGAGTTCTGTCAAAACTCTAGCACTAGTTTTCTATCCAACATGAACATACAATTAATCAAAGCGCAATGACTGTCAAAATACTAACAGTTGATGGCATTACAAAAACTGCTTTACTTGTCATCTTTCAGTTCAACCAACAGAAAATATGAAATCCATTGTTTTTATAATTCAGTTTCCTTTACTGCAGTAAAAGTAGAATACTTACATGTAAGCCATTCTACATTTTTTGTTGAATGTTAGCATGTTGCCAAGAATGCACACATTCATCTAAAAGTCATTACTTTATAGAATATGCAGAAGAAAAAAGAAGTAACAGAATTGCTCAAGGCAGCCACTGGTCAAATGAGTCCCCTATGCAAACCTTCAGTTGCCCCCTTAGTTGAAATCTCTTTCTGAGTGTTGATGGTGCCCAAATAGAGGGAGGGATGGCGTTGCCTTGGTAGTTAGTGCCCTATACAGACCAGATATTCTGCATATGGTAGTGGAATCGTTGTAGTAAAAGCTTTACAGTTTTACAACAACAAATCCAACATGGCCTTTGGTTACTGTTGAAGGTTTTTTTTTTTTGAAGCCGAATAAAAAAAGTATAAAAGGTAATTGTGATTTTATCTCAGAATTCGATAATTTTTTCTTGCAATTGTGAGTTTACACCTCACATCTTTTTTTTTTTTTTTTGATATAAACTAGGAATTGAGAGAAAAAAAAATTCCCAATTACTTTTTATTTTCTATGCATAGCAGAAATAAGCTTTCATAGGTTCCACATGTGTAACGGAGAAAACCATAGAGAAGCACAATCCAGCACTCACACATTCTTCCTCCTCTCCATTACCTCTTCTTCTCCCTTGTCCTGATCCAACTTCTCCTCTCCCTCCATCATCTACTCCTCTCCCTTACCCAGAAATTATTTTTCTCTCTCTCTCCCTGCTTCTCTGAGTTGTTCTGCATCTACACTGAACAAAAGCAATTCAAAGAGTCCTATTTTACTGTATGTCCATGTAATGAAAATAACTTCAACACCTGACTATACAATACTTTTATATTATATTTAAAGTTTGGAACATTGCGTCTTCATTTCTGACTTTCTGTGTTTAAGCATTTGCAAATAAGATGAGAAAGATCCATGATTTTGGTATGGGGTAAGCTTATATGAAAAGAAAATTTAAGCCTTTTAGAAACATGTTAATTGACTGCATTTTGTGTGAAAATGACATGAATTGTGTTAATGGTATGGTCACAACAGACGGATGTTTTGCTAAATGTGTTTAGAGTTTTGAAAATGTGACTACAGAATGGACAAAAGTATGTTAGCAGTTGAAAAAAAAATAAAAAAAAACTGTAAACAATCATATTTTTAGTTATAGCTAGAAATGAAAAAATATAGCAAAACATGTTTTTAGATTTTTAATTATATGAATCATGATTTCAAAACATATATCATATTGTATTTCGTATTATAAATTCATTTATTGTATTTGACAGGTGTGATGATCAGTGGAGCTGAGTTTTTACCTCCATAGATTAAGGATGGGTTAAAATAAGGATTGAGTTTCCCAGTGAAAGACTGACCAGTGAAAGAGTAGATATGAGAGCTGGACTCCACATCATAAAAGGAGACCAGACCCTCCTCATAATCCACAAACACACCGACCCGCTGCGGCTTCACTCTCAGAGACAGAGAGACAGAGGGATCAGAGAGAGCTTTATATTCATTCTCATTCCTCAGCCACACAGTCCAGTATCCATTACTGGGTGTCAGTATGATATCTCCCTTCCTGTTAATGGATTCTCTGGCCACTCCTAAAGTCCAGTGAGTCTTTCCCTTCACCTGCACCTCAAAATAAAATCTCCCTGAGGAGAATCCCTCCTTTCCCAGGACACTTACAGTGCTATTAAATCTCTCTGGATTGTCAGGGAGTTTCTGCATAATGTCTCCATCTCTAACTTGTTTTCCATCATCAGACAGGATGAGATATGGATGAGCTGTATCAGGATCCAGAGTCACATCCACTGAGAAAACAGAGAATATGAATCACAAATTCACAAAACAGACATTTTGTTTTTAATATTTATTCCATCCCTGGTGTAAAAAAAAAAAAAGCATTCTAGTATACTTGCAGGCAGACTAATTATCAGTATACTTCAAGTGTGTTAAAGAATAGTTTACTTGAAGTGTGCCATTTTGAAACAACTAATTTTGTATATTTTAGTTGTAATTAATTTGTATTAAAGCATAACTTTAAGTATATGTAGTGTACCTTTGTGTGCTAAATTGAAACAACTTCAAGTATACTTAGTACACTTTAAGTATATGCCTGTGTAGGGACTAATTACCTGCTTGATTAGTGATATTAAAGTGTACTTAATTTGTGTTACAAGTATACTTTGTATGTGATTTAAGTAAATTACAAATTAATTATGAGTGTCTTCCGAACACACAAGCAATATACTATGAACATTATTTTACAGGTAATAGTGTACTTTATGCTCAGTACCTTTAACTTATTCCAAATACTAAAAATTACAAACTTTGTAGTCAATAACAATATACTTTTATTACTTAGCTGTACTTTGTACAATATATAGTCAACATTTGAAGTGGATCAAAACCTTTCATCAAAATTGTTCTAAAACCTTTTTCTTATGACAACGTTGATGAACTTGTTGACTACTGTACTTTGCATTATATAATCTCACTCAATACCATTTAATTAATTACTTAGAAGACATTACCCCAATGTTGAACGCATTTGTTTTCAAGGCCATTAAAATAAATAAAATGTATCAACATAATGAGACATATTTCATTAACAAGTCCAATGGTTTTTATTTAAACTTCACATGGTTTCAGCAAAACCTACCATATTTTCATTAAAGAACACGGATTGAAAAAATATATACATTGTTGGACCAATGGCCATACTGACCCTCTCTACACACAAACACAAATGACACGGTCATGGTATTCCATTTTCAGATGAACTTCTCATTATTGTGCCTGATGACCGCTTACACAAAGGCAGTTGACTGCAGAAACTTGTGAAGAACAGCATCAGTGTTTTGAAATCGGCCATCACTATATAAGTCGTTATTTTGTTTTTTTGGTGCATCAAAAATATTCTCGTCGCTTTATAATATTAATATTGAACCACTGTACTCACATGAACTGATTTAAATATGTTTTTAGTACATTAATGGATCTTGAGAGAGGAAATGTCATTGCTCCCTATGCAGGCCTCACTGAGACGTCGGATTTCAACAAAAATATCTTAATTTGTGTTCCGAAGATCAATGAAGGTCTTACAGGTGTGGAACGGCATGAGGGTGAGTAATAAATGACAGAATTTTCATTTTTGGGTGAATTAACCCTTTAAAGTTAAATAGAGAAGGCGTAGGATGTAGTGTAAGCTTTTTGAACTTCAAGAGTTTTATACTTTCTTCGTATGTTGAATACAGAAGGCGGTCTGGCTGAAGCTGGATATTTTACTTCATAACTAGTTAAATGTGGATTTTTTTTTTTTTTTTTTT
>RJVU01042532.1:2558049-2591846 GCA_003731715.1 Anabarilius grahami
TTTTTTTTTTTTTTTTTTTTACACAAACATTTTTTTGCTTCAGAAGGCCTTTAATATAGATTTGTGTGTACAATTGTAACATGATTCTTTTCTGCAGTGTAAACTTATTAAACATATTTACACATATTTGCAAATTGTAAGCTACACTGCATATATTAAAAAAAAGAGGGCTTTTAATGCATTAGTCATAAATTTTAACACTTTCTGAAAGAAATAAGCACAAGTAATGAAATTAATTCCAAGCATGAATAAACTTAAATTTGAGTATAATTTTTAACTTTAAATACACTACAACTTCCGGTTATTAAATAAATTGTATTTTTTAAATATCATTTCAGTGCAATGTTACAATGTACGGAAGAGGATTAGGGCCAAGCAATAATAAAAAAAAATAATAAAAAAAAATCAAACCATCTCGAGATTAAAGTTGTTAAATTTCGAGAAAAAAGTCGAGAAAATGTTGAGAATAAAGTCATTAAATTACGAGAAAAAAGTCATTAAATTACGAGAATAGAGTCATTAAATTACGAGAAAAAAGTCGTTAAATTATGAGAATAAATTCGTTAATTTAATGAATTTATTCTCAACATTTTATCTCGACTTTTTTCTCGAAATTTAACGACATTTTTCTCATAATTTAACGACTTTTTTCTCGTAATTTAATGACTTTATTCTCAACATTTTATCTCGACTTTTTTCTCAAAATGTAACAACTTTAATCTCGAGATGGTTTTATTTTTTATTATTGCTTGGCCCTAATCCTCTTCCGTATCCGTAACAATGATCATTTTGAGCATACAGTTTAAAATATACCTAAAATATATTTTAAAGTAATGTTCAAATAAGTATTCTTTTTTAATAAAAATATAAAAATAAAAAATACACAGAACGTTTCTAAAATATATTTTTTAGAAAATATTCTGGATTACAATTATTTTTAAGTATGTTAAAAGTATTGTGAAAATAGTTAAAAGAATGATGCGAATATACTTTTATATATTTAAAGATTTTTGATAGTATATTTGCAAAGTACTATTTAAAAGAGAATATATTTGAAATACAATAAAGTATACTTTTTTTCACCAGGGCAGTGTTTAATCACTGTAGGTCAGTAATGAAGCTGTGAGTATATGAATGTAATCTAGTGTAGTTCAGACACACACTGTACCTGCATACTGCTGCATCCTCTTCAGATCTGTAGAGACACATGACAATACATCATCAGATCTTAATTTGTGTAGAATTATTGACAAACTTTAAATTTAAGAATTCTGTACAACATGTTTTATCTGATCGATGTGCAGTGCATGTCCCAGACTTCTAGTGGCCCTAAGCAAAACTTTGCATTCATAAAAACACCAAAATACCCTAACCCCTTATTCTATATTTTCAGAGCAGTTTCACTGTCAACAAACAACTGTGAGTTGAAACGTTCAGTAATACAATTTTTTAAAAAAAGAAAAAAAGTGACTTGATTTTGCTCAGACAAAATCTGAGATCCTGCAATAAAGCAATAAAACTCATCTGGAGTGAAGATCTTAAAGGAATAGCATAGGACAATGCAACAGCATAGGACAATGCAACCCCCCCACACACACCCCACACCCCCCCACAGGGTGGCCTTCTGTAGCCAGAGGCCCCCATACAGAGATGTGTATATGCATTTCTTTGAGAAATTGATGTTATGCATTTATTATTTCTAAATTGGCTTCTAATTGTCTAACTATAATGTAATTGACATGATACATTTTTACTTGACAAATAAAATGTTATATTTGGTTTATTCTGTATTATTCTTAATTCATTATTTCTAGTAGATTAAAGCGAAGGTATTACCTCAAATCTGTGTTCAGGATTGTTCATACGAAAGGTTTAATAGATGGAGCATGGGGCACATAAATTAAGTCCATTTCGATTTCTGACTATTGCTGCCTTAAATAAGATGCAGTTTTCGTAAATATATAAAAACTATGCTTTTTGTTACGAGTAAGCAGAGCGCGACCGACTTAAAGGTAGATATTTACCCTGCATCCAATGTTTAAGGTCAGAACTGACGAGTTTGTGTCCGAGAAGAGCATTTAGTCGGCCGAAGTGACTTTTCTAAAGTGATACCGGGACCGCAGTGAACGAATAATTGAAGATATAAGGTAATCAGAATAATCAAATATCTAAATTAATACATAAATGATTAATTTCTAATAGGAAACACAACACAACCTAAGAGTAATAATCATTTGAAATTGGAGTCAGATTAAACGAGTGAAATTTAGTGAACTTCACAGAGGCGCTGAAAAGGTATACAAGCGTTAACCTTCGCCCAGGCCGTCGGATTCCATTTTTGGGCCGATGCGGGGTTCCTTAGTAGGACAAATACAACAAAAATAGATATGAATGTAATGATCAATTTAGCCTACTATTCAGAAATTGAATAAAGTAAAAAAAGGAAACACCATTGATTCTTATTCAAGTTATAAACGTTATTCAGTGAAGAACAGAGAATGATGCTCTCATTTTCTTTTGTTGTTTGATTAACATTTAATGACAGAGACAGCAGTGGGTTTATTAGGCTGCTGTCACTTAAAAGGGTTAGTTCACCCAAAAATTTAAATTCTGTCATTTATTACTCACCCTCATGCCATTTCACACCCGTAAGACCTTCATTGATCTTCGGAACACAAATTAAGATATTTTTGTTTAAATCCGATGGCTCAGTGAGGCCTGCATAGGGAGCAATAACATTTCCTCTCTCAAGATCCATAAAGGTACTAAAAACATATTTAAATCGGTTCATGTGAGTACAGTGGTTCAATATTAATATTATAAAGCGACGAAAATATTTTTGGTGCGCCAAAAACAACAAAATAACGACTTATATAGTGATGGCCGATTTCAAAACACTGCTTCAGGAAGCTTCGGAGCATAATGAATCAGCGTGTCGAATCAGCGGTTCAGAGCGCCAAAGTCACGTGATTTCAGCCGTTGGCGGTTTGACACACGATCCGAATCATGATTCGATACACTGATTCATTTATGCTCCAAACCTTCCTGAAGCAGTGTTTTGAAATCGGCCATCACTATATAAAATGCTGTTTTGTTTTTTGGCGCACCAAAAATATTCTTGTTGCTTTATAATATTAATATTGAACCACTGTACTCACATGAACCGATTTAAATATGTTTTTAGTACAATAATGGATCTTGAGAGAGGAAATGTCATTGCTCCCTATATGCAGGCCTCACAGAGCCTTCAGATTTCAACTAAAATATCTTAATGTGTGTTCCGAAGATTAACGAAGGTCTTATGGGTGTGGAACGGCATGAGGGTAAGAAATAAATGACAGAATCTTTATTTTTGGGTGAACTAACCCTTTAAGACCAAATGCACAGATCAGGAGCTGATACCACCCTCACACGCTATTCTAAAGTTGTGATTACGAGCTCATCACATTTAAATTAACCAGATGAATAATAGTCTTATCTGTTGCAGGTTTGAAACTGGAGATGGATGCAGAGGATTGTAGACAGAAGATGAATTCAGAGGACTGAAGACCGAAAACAAATGAATGAAGAAGGCTGAAGGATTGTTCAGGTAGGTATCATACAGGTAAGGAGTCAGGTAAGTGTTCTTGAAGGAACAACGAGACCAGACAATAGTAAACTGAAGTGAGAGAAGTTATATCAAAGATCATAGAACCCAAGAGGCGACACTTTGAACATTTTTGGGTAACAGCCACTAGATAACGCTCCGGTAGCGCGGCCGCCATTATGGGCTGAACATACTAACTGGACCATAGAATCCTTCACATCTTACGCACCCAAAATCGACGAATTTCACTGTCAAATCAGAAGCGCAATAGAACAGTTTTTTTTAATTAAGTCACCAGTAAATTGTATGGCTCCTACAGTAAATGTTGTTTTGTCTTATATATGTTTTATTTGACCAGTTGTGGAATCCAACCATTCATCCATCTGAGGTAACGTAGTTAGCCTACTTTGAGTAGGCCTATTTCCATTTTATGCATTTATTAATAGTAAATTAATAATTAATGAATAATGAATAATTAATACGTGTATATTCTTTGGTTATATAGTGCTGGGTGATGATCGGGTGGAGTGTAGAGGTCTGGTGCTGTTGATGTTGTTGACTCTGTGACACATACAGGTCCTTCTCAAAAAATTAGCATATTGTGATAAAGTTCATTATTTTCCATAATGTAATGATAAAAATTAAACTTTCATATATTTTAGATTCATTGCACACCAACTGAAATATTTCAGGTCTTTTATTGTTTTAATACTGATGATTTTGGCATACAGCTCATGAAAACCCAAAATTCCTATCTCAAAAAATTAGCATATCATGAAAAGGTTCTCTAAACGAGCTATTAACCTAATCATCTGAATCAACTAATTAACTCTAAACACCTGCAAAAGATTCCTGAGGCTTTTAAAAACTCCCAGCCTGGTTCATTACTCAAAACCGCAATCATGGGTAAGACTGCCGACCTGACTGCTGTCCAGAAGGCCATCATTGACACCCTCAAGCGAGAGGGTAAGACACAGAAAGAAATTTCTGAACGAATAGGCTGTTCCCAGAGTGCTGTATCAAGGCACCTCAGTGGGAAGTCTGTGGGAAGGAAAAAGTGTGGCAAAAAACGCTGCACAACGAGAAGAGGTGACCGGACCCTGAGGAAGATTGTGGAGAAGGACCGATTCCAGACCTTGGGGGACCTGCGGAAGCAGTGGACTGAGTCTGGAGTAGAAACATCCAGAGCCACCGTGCACAGGCGTGTGCAGGAAATGGGCTACAGGTGCCGCATTCCCCAGGTCAAGCCACTTTTGAACCAGAAACAGCGGCAGAAGCGCCTGACCTGGGCTACAGAGAAGCAGCACTGGACTGTTGCTCAGTGGTCCAAAGTCATTCGGAAATCAAGGTGCCAGAGTCTGGAGGAAGACTGGGGAGAAGGAAATGCCAAAATGCCTGAAGTCCAGTGTCAAGTTCCCACAGTCAGTGATGGTCTGGGGTGCCATGTCAGCTGCTGGTGTTGGTCCACTGTGTTTTATCAAGGGCAGGGTCAATGCAGCTAGCTATCAGGAGATTTTGGAGCACTTCATGCTTCCATCTGCTGAAAAGCTTTATGGAGATGAAGATTTCGTTTTTCAGCACGACCTGGCACCTGCTCACAGTGCCAAAACCACTGGTAAATGGTTTACTGACCATGGTATTACTGTGCTCAATTGGCCTGCCAACTCTCCTGACCTGAACCCCATAGAGAATCTGTGGGATATTGTGAAGAGAAAGTTGAGAGACGCAAGACCCAACACTCTGGATGAGCTTAAGGCCGCTATCGAAGCATCCTGGGCCTCCATAACACCTCAGCAGTGCCACAGGCTGATTGCCTCCATGCCACGCCGCATTGAAGCAGTCATTTCTGCAAAAGGATTCCCGACCAAGTATTGAGTGCATAACTGAACATAATTATTTGAAGGTTGACTTTTTTTGTATTAAAAACACTTTTCTTTTATTGGATCGGATGAAATATGCTAATTTTTTTAGATTTTGGGTTGGGCTAATTTTGTTTGGGTTGGGCTAATTTTGGGTTTTCATGAGCTGTATGCCAAAATCATCAGTATTAAAACAATAAAAGACCTGAAATATTTCAGTTGGTGTGCAATGAATCTAAAATATATGAAAGTTTAATTTTTATCATTACATTATGGAAAATAATGAACTTTATCACAATATGCTAATTTTTTGAGAAGGACCTGTACATTGTGTCCTACGTGAATAAAACTCACAATCGTAGCTCTCCATAGACATGTCTATTCAGAGCCCAAGTTCTCCCTTTCCAAAGTTGAGGAGGCGGGGCCACTGAGCGCAGTTTGAACGTGGCACCCCGCAGGAGTTAGAGTTTATGAGGCCATTGGAGAGATTGGACAGTGATTTTTTTTCCGAATTATTGCATTTGAACTTGAAACAAATTTGTCTTTGCACAATGGCTTCACGAGAAGTGTTTTTTTTTTCTTTTTTGGTGTGAAGTCGATTTTGGAGGAGCTTGATCATCTGAGTGATTGTATCAGCCACACTAGCTTTGACGTGGTCAGAAAAACTGCTTTACAATGTGGGAGAAGATCCTGATTTTGAGAACTGTGAGGGAGGTGATTTTTTCCCCAACTCATCCGTTTAAATTATATTAAGCCTTAAAGTAACAGTAAAGCCTTAAATCACAAACTAAACACGCATTCTCACATTCTTCAGCGTCCGGGGGGGGGGAGCAAAGTGACTGGATCTATAATCTTCAGATGCAGTGGTGGGGGCCGGGGGCTCTGCCCCTTTGATCACGAAAGTGAAAGTACCTTTGCGTTTGCATCATGGTGACCTCTGTCAGTGTGCCAAATTTCATAACTTTCCTGCAAGCGGTTCTATGGGCTGTCATAGGCTTCCAGAGCGGAAACGGAAGAAGTAGATGATAATAGGAACATCAAAGATTACAATAGGTGCAATATTCTACCACTGTGTTCAAATTTAGAGAGTTTTCTGTAGAATGAGACCATTTTTATCCATTTGCTCCAATGTATACGAGTAAGGTGCTCTTTTAAATTCAGGTATGCCCAATTCTTTCAGAAATCAAAAAATTGAGATGTAAAAGTACACTTAGAAACACCACTAACCCTTTCAGTTAAATCTCAACTTTTGTTTAAAAGGAGATATCAACTAGATTCTTTTTTCCCCTGTTTACTGCCACCAAGTGGAATCAAAAGAAGCTTCAGAGACAGACCAAATGGGTCCTAAATTACAGACTCTCAAAAAAAAAAAAAAAATATCTATAAAAAAAATCTAACTATCAAAAACTATCAAAATCTGACTCTTTATCTGTGTTTATCATTAAATTGTGAAAAAATACAATAAAATATATACAATATTCCACAACTGTGTTAAAATTTAGAGGATTTTCTGTAAAATGAGACCATTTTATCAGTTTAGTCCAATGTATGTGGGTAGGGCACTCTTTTAAATTCAGATGTGCCTCTAAACATTTTAAAATAAAAAAATTTCCCAAGACAGACATTTTGTCATATTTTTGCATGTATTTGTTAGTTTAAACTCTTTCTTCATGGCTGATGAAAAGACAAGTAAGTAAAGGAGAAGCTAGAAGCCATTTAGAAAAATTGAAGTCAGAACAGAAGACTATATATGGCATTTTTAAATAAATAAATAATGAATGAATGAATGAAAATGTCAAATAAAAGCCAACTCACCAACATGAAGTAAAAGCTGTTCTTTAACTCTGGTGTAGTTGGTTCTAAGTTCCTCTTGTTCTCTTATCATAACTTGAAGAAAATGGGGAAAAAAAGCAGAAAAAGTTACTTACATGGTCAGTTCAGTGAACACTCAACACTGGTAATGAAACATGTCTGTGCTCTACTGTTTATGAAATATAGTTTTCCCACCTGTACTGTTGATCACTTGAGCTGCAAGTTGTTCGTTCAGTGATTCAAAATCGGCAAGCTTATTATTATCTGATTAAGACAAAAGCAACAGTGGAAAAGTATCATGCAGGGTGCTGGAAAGGCCGGTAACCATGGCGTTTTGGTAGATACCCCCAATTCATCAGTTCAGTTCTGACGTAGCGTCACATATGACTGACTGAAAGGGAACATTCCGGTTACATATGTAACCCTCATTCTCTGAAGGAGGGAATGGAGATGTTATGTCCTGTTACATCCCAGGGTGTTCTAATATCATTTGTTGTGAGAAAGTGCTAGTGTGGCCTGTGTTGTGCTCTCTCTTTCTCTCCCTCACATGTTCACTCAGGCTAATTACCATCAGCTGCAACTCGTGAGCATGCCTGAGTCTGAGCAAAGAATAAACACTAACAAGAAGTGACAGTCAACAGAAGGTTCCATTGAAACACCGGCGCCCAGCAGCAGCCCTGTGTTTCTGTCATTTTGGGGTGAAAGCGAGTCGGCAGCCCACTAGTTTCTATGGCAATATCAGCTTCTTTGTTAGAAGAAAATGTACATTAAAGCTGAAATCCAACCTGAATGATGACAACAGAATAAAATACTATCACTAGTGATCATCAAATCCTTTTAACAGTTTATTTTACAGGCTTTGTGTTCAAGTCTTCCACTTTTTTTACAAAACCTTTGCTCTCTTGAAACCCAGTCAGTTTGTGTTAAAATTCTGTAAAAGGCTTATAAACACTGAATTATTACCAACATATGAAATTAAATTAAGGACATGCATCAGAAAAATTGGGAATGTTGGACAATAAATACATGAATATAACAGCTTGATTTTGCAGTGTTGCCTAATGTCCGTTAAAGCAAAAGGGTCCAAAAGTGTGAATTATGCGATAACGGACACAGCAATGCATCATGAATTATAAGATCAATATGTTTGTAGCGTGATCCATTAAAATGTACAATACTCTAAAAACTGCTGGGTTAAATATGGTCAAAACCAATGATTGGGTTGTTTTTACCCAGCCATTTTTTTCAACCAATTTTGGATTTATTTTTTTAGCCAGCAATATAGTAATATAGTAAAAGGCATGTTTTTGCTCACCCCCAAATAGGGGCAAATTTGTGGGGTATTGTAAGCTGAAACTTGACCAGACCAGAGACTTATATTACATCTTGTGAAAGAGGGCATAATACACTCTAAAAAATGCTGGGTTAAAAACAACCCAAGTTGGGTTGAAAATGGACAAACCCAGCGATTGGGTTGTTTTAACCCAGCGGCTGGGTTAAATGTTTGCCCAACCTGCTGGGTAGTTTTATTTAACCCAAATATTGTTTAAAAATTACTGTATTTCTTGCTTAAAATGAACCCAAAATATGTTGGAAATTACTATTTATTAATATGTTTAATAAACAAACATTTATTAATACTTTTTTGAATAATATTTAAACAATAAACATTTATTAAATTGCTTATTAATAAATGCTCATCTTTTTGATTATTATTGTTGCCTCTAGTAATTATGAGTCTGATTTTTAATTTCCAACCTATTTTGGGTTCATTTAAAACCAGACATATAGTAATTTGTAAACAATTGTTGGGTAAAATAAAACTACCCAGCAGGTTGGGCAAACATTTAACCCAACTGCTGGGTCAAAACAACCCAATCGCTGGGTTTGTCCATTTTCAACCCAACTTGGGTTGTTTTTAACCCAGCATTTTTTAGAGTGTAGGTGCCCTGTAACCCAGCCTGCTGGGTTTGTCCATATTTAACCCAGCTTGGGTTGTTTTTAACCCAGCATTTTTTAGAGTGAATATCGCCTATTTAAATTCAAACCTAGATATTATTACTATTACTGCACTAGGTCTGAAATATATTGTTCGCTTTAAACATGATGATCTTAAATTTATTAATTATTAATTTACTATTAATAAATGTGTAATGTTGCATAAAATGGAAATACTCAATAAAGTAGGCTAACTATGTTACCTCAGATGGATGAATGGTTGGATTCCACGACTGGTAAAATAAAACATATATAAGACAATACAACATTTACTGTAGGAGCCATACAATTTACTGGTGACTTAAAAAAAAAAAAAAAAAAAAACTGTTCTATTGCGCTTCTGATTTGGTTGTGAAATTCGCCGATTTTGGGTGTGTAAGATGTGAAGGATTCTATTGTCCAGTTAGTATTTCCCAGTTAGTATTTTTCTACCGGAGCACCATCTAGTGGCTGTTACCCAAAAAGTATCAAAATATCGCCTCTTGGGTTCTAAGCTCTTTGGTTTGAGCAGGAGTATATATGGTGCACTCAGAAGAAGTGATGGGAGAAACAAAGCTTTTCAAAGCTGCGAATCAATGAACCAATTGCTTCGCAAAATGATTCACTGTTTCGAAGTGTTCGAAACACCATAGCTGGTGAAACCTGCTGGTCCAAACAGTGTAAATGCAACAAAATAAATTACAAATCCATTGCAAATAATTTATTTAAAGTATAATCTATCAAATGCAATTAACTAATAATCTAATACCATTAAATATTAAGTGTCTGTATAATATGTTTTCTTTTATTAATTTTCAGAGCTTGTTTTGTTTATTCTATGGATGGGTCAGATAAACACTATTAACTACTATTCTTCCTTTAAATTATACAAATGCGTCATTAAGACGTCTACAAATATGTGAAACACATTAGAGATCAGGTAAGACACTTTTAGACACTTACAGTTTTTCTCGATTGCTTAAACACTATAATCAGGCTTTTAAACTAAAATTTCAAAACCATAACGCCATTTATCAAAAAGCACACCCATTTCCCTAAACTATAAACACTATTCCCCTGTTTTGACACATGAATCAGATTTGTTGAACTGTCACTGCAAAACTCTACACACAAATCCCTTCATTTCTCATTGCCTACGCCATGGGGTCATTTAGAAAACACCAGCATTCAATATTGTTCTCTCAAGTCAGCATAGCTTGAGCTCAATTAGCACACAGTTACCCATGTGGAAACACTAACAGTGCGTTCCAAACGGGATATATCACCCTCCAAAGGGCACTTCGGAGTGAAAGCAATCGTGGCCGCCATATTGAAAGGTCGTTCCAAACCGAAGTGCTCAAAACTGGCCAGTTCAAAGGGCCATTCAGAATGAAGGATTTCGAAGGATACAACAGATGGAACTTCGGTTCCCCATGATCATTTGCACAGGGAAGTTGTTTGATGTCACAGAATAGTTACAGGAAGTTAGGAGTTTCAGTTTTACCTATAAATGTAGTATTTTTTTATACTACTGCAATATTTATACGAGTTAGATTTGGTACATTATTATGGTCAAAACTACATTGTACTTCAACAAAAATCCTTTACAGTTCCCTTTATCAGTCCATTCAAATACATAGACACAATGGTGCGATAAGCCAAAAATAAATAAATATATAAACTAACATTAAACAGCTTGCACAGTCTACTCCTCCTTGGTTGTCTATAAAGATGACGCAGAAGTGCGTTCCAAAAAAATAGTTTTTTTGACCCCTACACCCTTCATCCCGTCGAAGCTCTCACTCCGGAGGGTAAACCCTTTGAAGGGATTAGGGCATAGGGATGAGCCCTTCCGAATGGAACACAGGGTAAGAGTCAAAATTTATCACACACCAATCAGAACCTTCAATAGAGAGATGAAAGAGCCAGAGTCAGTTCATTAAGTCTTGGAACAATGTATCCAGAGAGACGTGATTGAAAAGGTTGAGGACACCAGAGAGGAGGAGGAGGAGGAAGAGGATGAGCAAGATTGGTAAAGAGTGGAGGAAGAGGTGAGGGAAGAGGAGGAGGATGAGGACAAGGATGAGGATGAGGGGCAAGGAGACAAGGAGTTTCAGATGAAATTCATGCCACTAGTTGACCATGTCCTTGTCCATACTATGACTATGAGGGAGGCTGCAATGAGTTCAGCCAAACTTAAGTTCCTTCACTGTTGCCTCGATCATAAGAATATTCAGGGAGGGAAACAGGTACATGTACCTCAGTGTACTCTACTGTAACTTTTGAGTGCTGTCCACTGTTACAACACATGCATCAAATTGACTTACATTCAGATAGAGTTTCTGTCTGCTTCCATTTTGTAAAAAGGATGTTACAGTACAATAATCAGTACTTCTGTTTTTGTAGGACACAGAGACGATGGAACGGAAGAAGCCTGATGTGTGCCAGGGGTGGATCAGGCATGCAAGAGGATTTTCCCCCCGCTGCCTGGATAGGGCCAGTACAGCCTGTGATGTTGATGAGATTCTCTGGCCTGTCCCAGACCAAAGATGTGATGCTGGGGCAGAATATTTTTTGTTGTTGTTTGGTGTATTGTACTGTACAATACATTAAGCAATAAAAAATTTTGCACATTTATGCACATTCATCATGTAAAAAAAGTTCTGTGCGGGGTAGAACGACAAGCAACACAACTTATTGCTGGTTTTTGGTTTTGGTTTTTGTAGTATTGTTTTGAATTTATCTCACCGGTGTGTAAGACTATGTTGTAGTGTGTGTGTTTTTGAGGACTTGTGTGTGATGTCTGAGGGTAAAGTTTGGTTTTTCAGCAAGAGTGAATAGTTTTGAGTATAGAGCTTCATTTTGACCTGAAAATAGGATGTTTTGGGAATTGGATGAGACGTTATGGATTTGTGTTTATTGTTTGAATATGAGGCATAGTTTCAAGAAATGCGTTCAAGCAATCGAGAAAAACTGTAATACTCAGTAATAGACAGACACTTGTTCAATGATTCACTGCTGGGGGCGATCTCAGTGAATTGGCGTGATTCATGGGTTCACAGAGATCGCCCCCAGCAGTGAACCATTGAAATTTTGGAACGCTTTGAAACAGTTATGACGTAACGAAGCATCATTTACTGAAATCACGTGACTATGCCAGTTTGAAACAGGCTCTGAACCAATGATTCGAAACAAAAGATTCGTAAAGGTTTTGAAGCTTCATGAAGCAGTGTTTTGAAAGCGCCCATCACGACTCAGAAGAGCCTATGTGGAGGAACACTTGTCCCCAGCCTTAGACTGGAAATTGTCTCTGTTTGTGTACACTAAGTGAGAATCAGTGCTTAACTTTGAGTTTGAAGTGGGACCTATACTCATTTGCTTTGTGCCAGCAATGGTTCCTTAATTTACCAACCAGTTTATCCTTGTGGGGGTAACTAAAAGGTATTGTACCCTTCTAATGTTGACTTTATTATTTTGTGTATGATATTTTCTCCTGTTTTTGGTTAGAGAGGAAGCTCATGGAAGTTTATGTTGTTGATTTTCATCTTTGTTTTTATGCAGTGTAGGTAGCTCTAAACCTAAGCTAGCTTCTCTTCTGTTTATTATTTTTGGCCATACTCACTCCTGAAGATTTATTCCCATATTTTTGTCAAGCTTTATGGTATATGAAGAAAATAAACATTTTTACTTTACCTTAAAGTTATGTTTTCCCTCTGAGGCTGAACTGAGGCTCCAGACCCCTAGACTGGGAGAGGAACGTAACACGTCCCGTCGCCACAGTTGCTTACTAAGCTTGGCTCCTCAGCAGAAAGCAAAAATTTGAAGCACCTGTTGCTCATTATATACTTGCACTGCGAGGTGGAGCAACAGATGCAAAAAATCACATGCCAATGTGCATTGGCTCGTTTAGTTAGGTTTGTCTCTCAAGCGATCCCCCAATTCATCGATTCAGTTCTGACGTAACGTCTCCATTCCTTCCTTCAGGGAACGAGGGTTACATACAGTAAAGTATTCAGACCCCCTTACATTTTTCACTCTTTGTTATATTGCAGCCATTTGCTAAAATCATTTAAGTTAATTTTTTTTCCTCATTAATGTACACACAGCACCCCATATTGACAGAAAAACACAGAATTGTTGACATATTTGCAGATTTATTAAAAAAGAAAAACTGAAATATCACATGGTCCTAAGTATTCAGACCCTTTGCTGTGACCCCTAAACAGACCTAAAAAAAAAAAGGAACAAATGAGTTTAGCAAATGGCTGCAATATAACAAAGAGTGAAAAATGTAAGGGGGTCTGAATACTTTCCGTACCCACTGTATGTAACCGAGACGTTTTCAAGCTAAATTAATATCAGTTTACACCTTCAATATGGAGGTTTGTTTAACAATACTTGAAAACAGCTTTGCTCAAAAGTATGATTTTATGAATAAAAAGCTACAAAAATTGCGTTGCAAGTTGTAATGATGCTACTACACTGAGATGAAGTAGAAGTATTTACAGTAGCTCAGTCAATGCACTTTGAACAAACCCAATATCTATATCGGTTATACTCACAAAGGATCCAGACGATGCAGAGACCCCCAAGAGCAAAAACGAGCATCGAACCCAGAAGAATCAGAAGAGCTTTAGTCCACTTAGAGGGACTGACTTTCCTCTCACTTTCCAGTTCTTCAGTGAAATTACCTGTGGTTAGAAATTTGATGAAGAAAAAAAAAAGGAAATTATTTCTGAACCCTTGAATAATTGCAACATTTCTGTCTGGAACTATTCCTGAATTTACACTGGGTTTATTTCTGTAAAATAAAATTTGAACAGAATATATTTTCAACACATTGACCCAACCAGACGTTTTAATAATTGTATTCTAGAATTCAGTTCAACCTTTTAGTTCTACCTTCTACCTTTCAAATCTACCTTCATGGTTGACGCATCTGAATGTTTACCGGTGTGTTTTTAATGCAATCATTGTTACCCAAAAAATATGAAAAACATTTATTGAAATTTTAGATTGAAGGATATACAATAATCCCAAATATGTATGTTTCAAATTGGATTTTTGAAACATTCAAAACTACCCTAGTGAAAAATAAATATACTAAAATGTATTTAAAATACATTTATTTTATGCTAAGTATACTACAATTGCATTTACATTTGCATGTACTTAATATAAATACCCTGCAATTGTACTTTTTGTATACTAAATTGGTATACTTAAAGTCTGCTAAACTGGAACAAGTATTTTTGTGTTGAGGTCCAACTAAAGATATACTTAAATGTGCTCTAAGCGATCTGTTGACGTTCGAAGTGTTGTCAAACAAAACAGAGGCTATAGCTAGACCCTACCTCCTCCCAATTCATTTAATTGTGTATTTGTCAGGAGCAGTTGTGGTGCATTGAGAGTTAAAATGTGCAGAGACAATCAGCAGAGGAATGTTACGGATGATTATATTTCATCCGCACACACAGAAACACAAGCAGTTCTGCACATTCACATTTTTCCACCAATGAACAGAACTGTCTGTGTTTTAGTGCTTGCACAAGAATAAAACTAATGTGCCGGTTTATGCAATTGCTTCATGTTGTGTTAATGACAGATAATGTCAGGGAAAAGGGAAGCAAAACATTCTTGATATTTAATGTTGCATCTAATGGTTTTATTTCTTCAACAGCTTAAAAAGTTAGTTCACCCAAAAATGAAAATTCTGTCATTTATTACTTACCCTCATGCCGTTCCACACCCGTAAGACCTTCATTTAATCTTCAGAACACACATTAAGATTTTTTTGTTGAAATCCGATGGCTCCGTGAGACCTTCATAGCCAGCAATGACACTTCCTCTCTCAAGATCCATAAAGGTACTAAAAACATATTTAAATCAGTTCATGTGAGTACAGTGGTTCAATATTAATATTATACAGCGACGAGAATATTTTTGGAGCGCCAAAAAAAACTAAATAATGACTTATTTAGTGATGGCCTCACATGAACTGATTTAAATATGTTTTTAGTACCTTTATGGATCTTGAGAGAGGAAATGTCATTGCTCCTTATGAAGGCCTCACGGAGCCAACGGATTTCAACTAAAATATCTTAACTTGTGTTCCGAAGATTAACGAAGGTCTTACGGGTGTGGAACGGCATGAGTTTAACCCTTTAAAGTTTAATGCACGTTCGGGTTGTATAGCAACAGGCCGTTTCACGTTTATTTCACAGCTTATAGCTGTACTTGTAACAGTATAGAGAGAACACAAAGTAACACCAGTTTAGCGTAGTAGCCTAGTCTATGTATGTGTGGTGGCGCAACAGTTAAGCCGAGTGCTCTTGTGCGACAGCGGCCCGCATGACCCGGGTTCAATTCCAGCTGGTTCCTGCATTCAATATTCACCCACTGATATTCACTGGATACTGGGGCAGTCTGTAAATGGCATATTCTAAAGCTGTAACTTTATTTATAAAGATTACTTTATTGTAGTCTGTTTGAAGCACAATAAAATGATACCATTACCACACTACAAGTTAACCTGGAATGCCATTGCAATGTGTTTTAAAATCACTAAAAGTTTGTTATCAGTATAATATTAATGTATGTTCAACGCTCTTACAATGTAATTGAATTTCAATTCTAATGTCACCAAAATACATTTAAAGTTTATGCTGAGTGAATTCTGCATTTCAAAACTTAAATACAAGAGTATATTTTAAGTGTACTTAAGTATACTTTGAATAGTTCCACTTTAGCACAAACAAGTATATGTAATACAACTTTAGTTGAACTTCAGCACTGCTTTTGGACAACTAAAATGCATTTAGTACAAAATTAGTTGTTCCAACTTAACAGACTTTAAGTATACCAATTTATAGCGTGCCACAAATACATTTAGTTATACTAAAGTACATGCAAATAAATTGTGCTTAAGTATACTATTTTTTCACTAGGGTATATGGAACAGTGGTAGTGGAATCATTGTAGAAAAATCGTTGTAGTATGAAGTTGTAGTTGTAGCTTTTACTGAAATGAAAACATGAAATTGATGTCATTGATCAGCAACAAATCCAACATACATGTTCTTTGGTTATTATGAGCTTTTTTCCACAGAATAAAAAAGCATAAAATGTAATTGTGGCTTTTTATCTAATTATGAAAAGCCTATAACACCTGACTATGCCTCCAGCTGAGATTGGAATCTGCTATTTCTCAATATTTCAGTGATCTGCTAATTAAAAATGCTTATCAATTGTTTCAGTATTTGTTTGATAAGTTTTTCTATACTTTTGAGCTGCTGTTGTTGCAAAAGTATAGGTTTTATCCTATATTTAAAGATTAGAACATTAGGTCTTCATTTCTGACTTGCTGTGTTTAAGCATTTGCAAATAAGATGAGAAAGATCCATGATTTTGATATGGGGTAAGCGTGTTAATTGACTGCATTTTGTGTGAAAACGACATGAATTGGGTTAACGGTGTGGTCACAACAGACGGATGTTCTGCTAAATGTGTTTAGAGTTTTGAAAATGTGACTACAGAATAGACAAAAGTATGTTAGCAATTGAAAAAACTAAGTATATCTTTAGTTGGACCTCAACACAAAAATACTTGTTCCAGTTTAGCAGAGTTTAAGTAAACCAATTTAGTATACTAAAAGTACAATTGCAGGGTATTTATATTATAGTTTTTCTTGATTGCTTAAACACTATAACCAGGCTTTTGAACTAAAATTTCAAAACCATTACGCCATTTATCAAAAAGCACACCCATGTCCCTAAACTATAAACACTATTCCCCTGTTTTGACACGAGTCAGATTTGTTGAACTGTCACTGCAAAACTCTACACACAAATCCCTTCATTTCTCATTGCCTACACCATGTTGTCATTTAGAAAGCACTAGCATTCAATACGGTTCACTGAAGTCAGCATAGCTTGAGCTCAATTAGCACACAGTTACCCACTTGGAAACACTAAGAGTCAAAATTTATCACACACCAATCAGAACCTTCAATAGAGAGATAAAAGAGCCTTAGTCAGTTCATTCAGTTTTGGAACAATGGATCCAGAGAGACGTGATTGAAAAGGTTGAGGACACCAGAGAGGAGGAGGAGGAAGAGGATGATCAAGAGTGGTAAAGAGTGGAGGAAGAGGTGAGGGAAGAGGAGGAGGATGAGGATGAGGGGCAAGGAGTCAAGGAGACAAGGAGTCTCAGATGAAATTCGTGCCACTAGTTGATTGTGGCCTTATCCATGGTATGACTGAGGGAGGCTGGGCAATGAGTTCAGCCAAACTTAAGTTGCTTCACCGTCGCCTCGATCATAAGAACCTTCAGAGAGGAAAACAGGAAGGTGTACCTCAGTGTACTCTACTGTAACTTTTGAGTGCTGTCCTCTGTTACAACACATGCATCACATACAGATAGAGTTTCTGTTTTCTTCCATTTTGTAAAAAGGACAGTTACAGTAATCAGTACTTGTATTTTACTGTACAGTACATTAAGGNAATGCCACCCCAGACTATGCTCCTGTGGGGAGTACAGTGTGGGAAAGGAAAAAAACACCTCAGCAACATAAGCACATAATCAATACAACATGATACACAACTTGCAACAGGGGAGGGGGAGTGGGGGGATGGAGATAATCCAGTACAGGCAAACAGCCATCCGGTCCTGCAGCTAGAAAAGCGCTGGTCAACAGACCTGTTTGCCAGACTGGCGGAACAAAGCGTGAAGGCGAGGGATTAGGGGTTGGGTTGGTGAATGCATATCAATATATATGTCTGTATGTTTGCGTGTATGTAAAAGTTCTTGTCTGTGTAGGCCTGTAGAGTCGCTACTCCTGGTATCAAATCTAGGTG
Source organism: Anabarilius grahami (assembly GCA_003731715.1). NCBI lineage: Eukaryota > Metazoa > Chordata > Actinopteri > Cypriniformes > Xenocyprididae > Anabarilius > Anabarilius grahami. The sequence continues at coordinate 2,576,138 of RJVU01042532.1, forward strand.
CCTCAGTCCGCAGGATTGTTAGAGCGATACACAGCAAGTTGCCATGGAGACAACCTTGATCAGGTCCCAGACATAGTCAACAATCAGCAGGTTGTCTGTGGGATTGGGGGAAGGAACACAAGAGCGTCTCACTTCAGTGCTCTTCCGGGGGAGTTGTTGTTCCAACAGCGGCCTTGGCTGAGGCCAGTGCTGGTTGATGGGAGCCGAAAGCAGATAAAATTGGGATTGTTTGGTCTTAGGGCGAATAGCCGCATTCCAATTTGCACAGCTACTCTCTTAGTCCATTCTGGTCTCCGAATCGGTCCAATTGCCTTTGCAAAGCCGTGAGCTTCTCCATGATGTTATCCATATTGCGGTTAATAGTCCCAGTCCCAGTGCTGACCGCTCTGCCCACTGCTTGTTCCATCATGACGGGCAGCCTAGTGAGGTTTTGAACAGCTGTTACCGTTTTCCGATTATCTCGATAAACCAGGGCAAAGCCTAATCCAGTCAGCAGAAGACCTGTTATCATGGTTCCGAATAGGTAGATATCTTCAATGTCCTCCACGGAAAGGGCCGCCAGACACACGACCCGCCACTTCTCCCACGCGTCCATCGTGTAGCCAGCTGCGAACGTTCCGGCAGGGCAGTCAAGTTCCCCCGAACCCAAGCTTCTCGTCGAGAAGATGGTATCCATTGCGTTGAGAGACCAGTTAATCAAATCCATGATTTTTAGATGTTTGGAGAGCAGTGCAGAGAGAGTCTCTCAGAGTAAGACAATAGACGAGACAAGAGCAAAGCAGGGAAGGTAAGGGGAAGGAGAGGGAGAAAAAATGCGACCGCCTTCTATGAGAGCCAAACGAGAATCCATATTCTATGGATGGGTCAGCTGAACAGAGACTATTAACTACTATTATTCCTTTAAATTATACAAATGCATCATTAAGACGTCTACAAATATGTGAAACACATTAGAGATCAGGTAAGACACTTTTAGACACTTACAGTTTTTCTCGATTGCTTAAACACTATAACCAGGCTTTTGAACTAAAATTTCAAAACCATAATGCCATTTATCAAAAAGAACACCCATTTCCCTAAACTATAAACACTATTCCCTTGTTTTGACACATGAATCAGATTTATTGAACTGTCACTGCAAAACTCTACACACAAATCCCTTCATTTCTCATTGCCTACGCCATGGGGTCATTTAGAAAGCACCAGCATTCAATATTGTTCACTCAAGTCAGCATAGCTTGAGCTCAATTAGAACACAGTTACCCATGTGGAAACACTAACGGTGCGTTACAAATGGGATATATCACCCTCCAAAGGGCACTTCGGAGTGAAAGCAATGGCCGCCATATTGAAGAACCGTTCCAAACCGAAGTGCTCAAAACTGGCCACTTCAAAGGGCCCTTCAGAATGAAGGATTTCGAAAGATACAACTGATGGACACTTCGGCCCCCATGATCATTTGCACAGGGAAGTTGTTTGACGTCACAGAATGGGTACACAAGGCTTTTTTGACGCCTACACCCTTCATCCCTTCGAAGCTCTCACTCCGGAGGGTAAATAGGGATGAGCCCTTCCAAATGGGATGCAGGGTAAGAGTCAACATTTATCACACACCAATCAGAACCTTCAATAGAGAGAAGAAAGAGCCCGAGTCAGTTCATTCAGTACAGCCTGTGATGCTGACGAGATTCTCTGGCCTGTCTCAGACCAAAGATGTGATGCTGGGGCAGAATATTTTTTGTTGTTGTTTGGTGTATTGTACTGTACAGTACATTAAGTAATGAAAAAAATGTGCAAATGTATACACACGTGTTCATCATGTGAAAAGTTCCTTTAAGGGGAGAACCACAAGCAACACAACTTATTAGGCTACTGGTTTTTGGTTTTTGTAGTATTGTTTTGAATTTATCTCAACAGTGTGTAAGACTATGTTGTTGTGTGTTTTTTTGAGGGCTTGTGTGTGATGTCTGAGAGCAAAGTTTGGTTTTTCAGCAAGAGTGAATTGTTTTGAGTGAAGAGATTCATTTTGACCTGAAAATAGGATGTTTGGGGAATTGGGTGAGACGTTATGGATTTGTGTTCACTGTTTTGAGGCATAGTTTCAAGAAATGTGTTTAAGCAATCAAGAAAAACTGTAATACTCAGTAATAGTCAGACACTTGTTCAATGATTCACTGCTGGGGGCGATCTCAGTGAATTGGCGTGATTCATGGGTTGACAGAGATTGAACCATTGAAATTTTGAAACACTTCGAAACAGTTATGACTTAACGTAGCATCGTTTACAGAAATCACGTGACTATGGCAGTTTGAAACAGGCTCCAAACCAATTATTCAAAACAAAAGATTCGTAAAGGGTTCGAAGCTTCATGAACCAGTGTTTCGAAAGAGCCCATCACGACTCAGAAGATCCTATGTGGAGGAATACTTCTCCCCAGCCTTAGACTGGAAATTGTCTCTGTTTGTGTACACTAAGTGAGAATCAGTGCTTAACTTTGAGTTTGAAGTGGGACCTATACTCATTTGCTTTGTGCCAGCAATGCAGTGGTTCCTTAATTTGCCTTCCAGTTTATCCTTGTGAGGGTAACTAAAAGGTATTGTACCCTTCTAATGTTGACTTTATTATTTTGTGTATAATATTTTCTCCTGTTTTTGGTTCAAGAGGAAGCTCAGGGAAGTTTATGTTGATTTTCATCTTTGTTTTTTTGCAGGGTAGGTAGTTCCTCTAAACCTTAGTTAGCTTCTCTTCTGTTTATTATTTTTGGCCATACTCACTCCTGAAGATTAATTCCCATATTTTTGTTAAGCTTTATGGTATATGAATAAAATAAACATTTTTACTTTACCTTAAAGTTGTTATGTTTTCCCGCTGAGGCTGAACTGAGGCTCCAGACCCCTAGAATGGGAGAGGAACATAACACGTCCTGTTGCCACGGTTGCTTACCAAACTTGGCTCCTCAGCGGAAAGCAAAAATTTTAAGCACCTGTTGCTCATTATATACTTGCACTGCAAGGCGAAGCAACAGATGCAAAAATCACATGCCAATGTGCATTGGCTCGTTTAGTTAGGCTTGAAGTGGATTGGTCGATTGGTTCATTGGTTCATTTCTAATGTAACGTCTCTGTTCTTTCAGGGAACGAGGGTTGCATACGTAACCGAGACATTTTCACACTAAATTAGTATCAGTTTACACCTTCAATATGAAGGCTTGTTTTGTATGATTTTACCAATAAAAAGCTACTAAAAATTGCATTGCAAGTTGTAATGATGCTACAAAACTGAGATGAAGTAGAAGTATTTACAGTAACTCAGTCAATGCACTTTGAACAAAGCAAATATCTATGTCAGTTATACTCACAAAGGATCCAGAGAGCGCAGAGACCCCCGAGAGCAAAAACGAGCATCGAACCCAGAAGAATCAGAAGAGCTTTAGTCCACTTAGAGGGACTGACTTTCCTCTCACTTTCCAGTTCTTCAGTGAAATTACCTGTGGTTAGAAATTTGATGAAAAAAATGAAATTATTTCTGAACCCTTGAATAATTGCAACATTTCTGTCTGGAACTATTCCTGAATTTACACTGGGTTTATTTCTGTAAAATACATTTTTATCAGAATATATTTTTAACACATTGACCCACCCAGACATTTTAATAATTGTATTCTAGAACTCAGTTCAATTTTTCAGTTAAAATCTACCTTCATGGTATGACTCTTGTCTGAATGTTTACCGGTGTGTTTTTAATGCAATCATTGCTACCCAAAAAATATGAAAAATATTTATTGAAATTTTAGATTGAAGGATATACAGTAATTCACAAATATTGTTCTAAGTTTCAAATTGGATTTTTGAAATGAAACATTCAAAACCACTGCTAGTAATGAAATATCTGACTCAAAATTGAGAGGCTAAAGTTTGTGAACTGTAGTGGAAAACTAATTTCTAAGCATTTATTTCTGTTTTGTACTTTATATGACTTGTATGATTGTATGCAGTCTGCTTGCTGAGTGGAAATTTACTGGCAGAAACTGATAAGAAGTTGCAACAACTTGTTATTGTGTCTGTGAAAACTGGTGCACATCCTTGAAACTATCTTTTGGAGAAGCTAGGCTTGACTGCTACTGTAGGAACAGAAATGGAACATTTTCAGTACTTTTCCATTCCTAATATGCTAATGGTATGAGTGTATATAAAAACACCCCACACTAAGGCTGTCCTTCTCTGCAGAAACCTGTCTGTATGTGAATGACCATTCTTGCAAGATTAAATACTTTAAAGACAAAGATCTGAGATTTCATTACAGTCTCAACAACAAATAAATAATTTACACAACAAAGTGGCGATGAGGATGGGATTCAGCATGTGATTCATCTAGAACTAAGAACATTTGAGGTTCACACTTCAACCTCAAATGTCAATTCACGAGTTCACACTTACAAATAATCAGATAGTAAATAGTATGCGTATTTGGTGTGCTGTCCGAGGAGAGGGCTCCGAGCTCGGTATTTTGGCACGAACCCAGAGTATTCTGGTTAGGAAAGTAACCAAGCAGGTGTGAGGAGACGGTGTGTGGAGGGATGCTGTAAAACTATCGAGGAATAAGGGTGAATCGACTGTGTCTACATATATATATGCTTTCACTCATGCTGATTGGGTAGATATGTTGATTACTGATTGCTAACAGCTGGCTGAAATGATGTGATGATTAGTCAGATAATTTGAACGTTGCTCCTCCCGAATTTTGTTAATAAAACATCATTAAATATGTGCAATACACAACACTATACATTTATTTATGTAACACACCATACTTAATGACATTTCCTTGCATTTTTTATATACTGTACATACTGTCTATTGTGTATTGTTTGTATATTTTTTTATATATATATTTTTTGTATATTATTTCCTATTTACTTATTCTATTTTTATTATCTGTGCTGCACTGCCATTCTGTTTGTGCTGTGGAAGTACAAACATACCTGGCAATAAAGCTCTTTCTGATTCTGATATTTATTTTTATGCTTTTGGCAGATTTACATTTATGCTTTTGGCAGATGGCAGATTATATTTAGTTTAATACTGTATGTGAACTCTTTCTTCTTTCTGAATCCATGAGCTTGGTGTTGGTATCATCATGATCTGTCTTAGCTACAGGGAAGACAAAGCTTTTTTATGTACAGTTTTTGTCAGTCGATTTGACACATTTCTCCAAAGTAATGTACCTGCTCTCAAAACAGTTAACACAGTGATCTAAACACACTCTTGCCAAACAGTTCAACTTTACTGCACAATAAAACACTGCATTTTTTATAGTAATGCATTTATTAAAAGTAAATACCAACATCAAAACTAGGTATGTATTGTCTATTGATTTTAGAACATTTTCAGCAGTGGATGTACAAATACACTAAGGAAAAAACGTCTCAGGTTACGTATGTAACCGTGGTTCCCTGAGAACAGGGAACGAGACTCTGCGTTTGCCATAAACGCTTTGGGGAACGTCACGTGACCCAGGTGTCTGAAAGCACTATCCAATAACTCCAATTCCTATTGGCCGGCGACAGCCTATGACGTCATACGGCGCGACCCAGAAGTATAAAGGAGCGCCTGGAGAGACAGTCTTCATCTATCGTCTTGAGGGACTGTTCTGCAGGCAGTCAACCCGAAGCATGGCAAGGAAACGCAGAGTCTCATTCCCTGGGAACCACGGTTACATACGTAACCTGAGACGTTCCCTTTCGAAAGGGAACTCTACTCTGCGTTTGCCATAAACGCTTTGGGGAACGATATACCCACGCCGCAATGCTCGAGGGGAGTGCCTGCTAAAAATATGGCTGAGACAAAGGCCTCAAAGCACTTCTCGAACTGCTCAGCAACTCCCCCCCGGGTCACACCAGGCTGTCAGTGACAGCATTTCCTTTGGCCAACAGCCCAAGCTGAAATTCCAAAAGGCTTCTACCTTTCTCTTTTAACAAATAGAGCCTAAAGAAATCGCTAAGGCGTCCGGAACCCACTTTTCCGTAAAGAAAAGTGGTCCCTTTAAGGGAATGTGGCCAAGGAACCAAAGGGAACCTCGGCCAGCCACTCTTGAGGGGAACGGGGTCACCCTCATTGCCACCAGGGAGGCCGACCTGGTCTTCTAGGGGAACAGACTTAGTTCAGGCCAACCCTGTCTGAATACAGAGCCTCTAAAACGCATTATTCAGGAAGATAGTAGGTAAGAGTGACTGCAGAAAGGCAGAAACCAGCTCAAACCCATGCGTAGAGACGGGCATCCTGGAGAGCAGAACTCAGCTGAGTGCTATGAACCCTCATATCGAGGGGAGATAATCCGCTCAACCTAGGATCTACCCAGTGCTTAATTAATGCACTGAGGAGGCTGTGCGCTGAAAACCCTGAAAGGGGAGCACAAACCAGCCTTGGGCTGATTCTTAAGACGGGGCCTGATCAAGCCCTAACCATCATAATCAGCTTAGGGAGCTAAGCACTATTACAAACCCAACCCCAAGGGGGAAGCGCAGAGCTCACCTAACAGGTAGACTATGCCAAGAGCACATACTCATGGAGGCCCGACTTTTTTGAGGGGCTTACCACGTGACAACAGTTTTATATATGAAAACAGAAGTAAACTTCAGAAAGTGGCCTGTTTTTGGTAAAAGCCATTCTGAACATCTGTCTAAGCCTGCGGCAGACAGACAACTTCCATGGCAGCAATAGAAAGCTGCACAGTGCTACAAACTGCTACAAGCAGTGTACTCAGTAAAAGCACCTTTTACTCTTTAAGCAAGAGGAGTACAACGTACGCCAACACGTATTAAGGAAGGCCTGGAAGGCCTATAACCTCAACAGACACATGGCATCAGCTCGTGGCAGTGTTTAGGTCCCAAGCCTGGTAAACAACCCGCAAAAGAGGGGGTTGGATCTACCACTTAGGCCCCCTGGCCAGCGAAAGTGTATATAAATAGTTCTCAGAGAGAAAATACACCTAAACAAACACCAGTGTGTCCAAAAAAAGGCGGCCCGCAGGCTTAGCATCCTTCAGGACACATGGCGTAAGTCTCGTGGCCGTTTCCAGGAGCACAAAGGTCCAACCTAGGCGCTAGGTGGCTCTTAGCTCAACTAGAATCATCAACTCAGAGAGGCAACAATAGGTTAAACCAAACCTCAGTAAGGTTTCACTACTGTCATCTCATCTTAAGCCGCACAGAAAAACACAATCTGTGCCAACATGTAAACTAAAAAGGAAGCCTGAAGGTGCCTGCCGATTCAATGACAAGTGGCTTCAGTTCGTGAATTTCTGGGGAACCAAGCTACAGGGAACCAGCTCTAACCCAATAACTATGGGAAGCTAACTGCTACCTGTGCTAGGCTACACTTTCCAAACAGGCAAAGTACCCTAAGTTTTTGTGACTAAAGGGAACCAACACAACCAACATGGTCTGAGGGAGGCTAATTAAGCCTGCTACCTCAAACAAAACATGCTGCAGGGCCTGAAGCAGTGTAATATCAAAACAGTATGTGAGCAAACTGATATCCATTAAACAGCTAATACGAAACTATTGCTAACTAGAAGGAGGCTGAACAGTCCAGCCTACAATCACCATTATATGCAATATAGCTGATAAACAGATAACTGAAAGGGAGCTGACAGATACAAACTTTCTTCAAAAAGTGATCTAGCTACCCTGAGTATGCAATCCAACAGGTGATGCACTCAGTAATACTGGGGAAAGGGTTCACCAAACACTTAAATAGAGGCCGCTTTTCTCTATTTAAAAAGGGCCTGCTATATATAAGCGGGTGCCAACCTGTGGCAGCATATTAAGCTCACATACAAAATTGTTTGCAAATTAAAAACACCAACCGTGCCAACGTGTGGACTAAAAAGGAGGCCTGAAGGAGCCTACCGATTCAATGACCGTGGCTGCAGCTCGTGAATTTAAAAGGGGACCAAGCTACAGGGAACCAGCTTTAACCCAATCATAACTATGGGAAGCTAACTGCAACCTGCGCTAGGCTACACATTCCATGTGACTAAAGGGAACCAAACAAAGCCAACATGGTCTAAGGGAGGCTATAAGGCCTACTAACTCAAACAAACACGTGGCAGGGCCTGTGGTAGTGTACATATGTGAGCAAACCATGATCAGTTAATCAGCATTGTAGAAAACAACTGCTAACTAGAAGGAGGCTTAAATATCATAAAGCCTACAATCCGAGTTATATGCAATATAGCCGCTAACAAGATCACCAGGGAGCTTAAATAAATACCAACTTTCCTCAAAAAGTGGTTCTAACTACCCTGAGTATGCAATCCAACAGGTGATGCACTCAGTGACACAAATACACCTCTTAACTGGAGAATATGTACTCACCATCCTCTCAAATAGAGGCCGCTTTGCAGCAAAAAGGGCCTACTATTAAGAGAACAGGTGCTAACCTGTGGCAGCATAATTAAGCTCACATATATATGTAGGGCAAAAGTCTAGAACTCAAAGTAATGTAAAACTTTGAAATACATGCTGTTTAAACGGAAAAACACTCTCATACAGATCCTCAAATCTTTTTTAAGCCTTAGAAGACGAAAAGCTAAAAAACTAGCATCGTCAAGTCAAACTTGATAAATACAGATATCAAGTGGCTCAGAGGAATTCATTTCCTTAAGCATGAAAGTTCTAGGAAGTGGGGCCTAGCAATACCTGCATAACTTATCTACGCAAAGATAAGGGCCTACCACCTGAGAGACAGCATCAGGGAGTCAAAACAGTCTACAACCTAGCTGTTAAATCTCACAATTGCGCCTACACAAGCAAGGGGATAATGGGCAAACGGCCTAACAACTCCCTTGGGAGGAGGCCAGAGCTAGGAACTATACAACCTAATAAGGGATAGTATACATAAGGTTATGTAAATAACACACCAAACCTAGCTCTAGCCTAGCCGCTAAGCTACAGGCCTTCTTACAGGGCCACAAGCCTAGTGAAGCCTGGGCTTCACCTCCAAATCTCATGGATAAGAGAAAGAAATTGAAGCTCACAAGCAAACAATGTCAGGCGGCCGATTAAGGCCGACCTAAACATTTACATATTAACTGAAGTGACGAGTGCTATCAACTTTAGTTTGCCAAAAAAACCCTAATTTTCCTGACTACATGCTCAGAAAACTATACAGGAAAATAAAATATAGACCCTCCTGCGGCTCAAAAACCAAAAACTCCTAATGCTCCTTTTTACATGAAAGGATGGAATCTAAGAATCTTTTAAACCTAAAGATCCTCTTACTATCAAACAGAAACAGCGGGCTGATAGAAATAATGACTATGGGCCCAGCCATCAGACTGACCATAAGAAGCATCTGAGCATGATATATGTTTATATATACACATATACATACAAACATGCATATTATATATATATATATACACACAGGAGGTGGAAGAATGAGGGTAGATATAAATCGCCCTATGTAGCTGGGGGATCGATTACAACGCAACAGTGTTTACAATCGATCACCCGTCTCACTCTCACTTCCTCCTCCTCCCGTCTGTCTGGGTTCAGATATAAATCTGAATGGCTAGGGGTTTTTCCATGCCTTCCCGATCTCAAACGCGGAGATCAGAACGGAATGGAAAGTATGGAAGCTGCCGTAATAATGGACAGAAAGGAACCGCTCGTCGAGCCGTCCACGCGCGGCCCCTTTCTTAATGCGCTCTTCCGGCAGCTGCAGCCCGCCGAGAAGCGTGTCCCAAACACACAGCAGCTCGCATACACCAGCCAAACGTCAAACATGAACGTCATCGTCATCCAGTCGCTCTCGCCAGCCCCAGGGAAGTTGAGAGAGAATAAAACTTTCTCAAACTTCCCAACGAGCTCATCTGCGAGCCCTATGATTGCAGCCACCGTTAAGCCTCAGCACAAACAGGGGCCAGAACCACCAGGCAGAGATGCAGACTGCTCTTCCCTCGGGAAGAGTGCCAAACGAGAACAGAGTAAACAACAGACAAACACACAGCTGCTCGCATACACCAGCCAGAGGAGCGCTCGCCGCCGGACGCGATGACGTCAAACACGAACGTCATCGTCATCCGGTCGCTCTCGCCAGCCCCAGGGAAGTTGAGAGAGAATAAAACTTCCTCAAACTTCCCAACGAACTCATCTATGAGCCCTATGATTGCAGCCACCGTATTGCCTCAGCACAAATGGGGCCAGAACCACCAGGCAGAGATGCAGACAGCTCTTCCCTCGGGAAGAGTGCCAAACGAAAACAGAGTAAACAACAGACAAACACACAGCAGTGCCCTCAAGCACTGTGTATGCGTGCTCCTCTCCAGACAGAAAACGCTCAGAAAAATATGTATATCCAGTGTCAAACCCTGGGACACAGATAAACACACTCTCATGAACGTTTGTAAGGCATATATAAAAAACCCTACCGGAGTTGGTATAGATGCAATCAGACAGAACAGGACCGAAAGACGATGAGATGAAGACTGTCTCTCCAGGCGCTCCTTTATACTTCCGGGTCACGCCGTATGACGTCATAGGCTATCGCCGGCCAATAGGAATTGGAGTTATTGGATAGTGCTTTCAGACACCTGGGTCACGTGACGTTCACCAAAGCGTTTATGGCAAACGCAGAGTAGAGTTCCCTTTTGAAAGGGAACACATTTATTGTAATGTTTTTCCAACAGGTTTTCTTATATGGGTGTTTGAGCATATAAAGCTTCGAAATGGCATTTTTAAAAAATCATTAAAAACTGATGTAATGGAAATTTTTGAGTCATGAACAATGTGATTTAACAAGTTTCAGTTGTTACAACATTTTAAAGTGTTTAAATTCTTTTTTCTTTTTTTTTTTTTACTTTTTTGTCAGGTGGTACAATCAAATATCTGTAAATATACAGGTCCTTCTCAAAAAATGTGCATATTGTGATAAAGTTCATTATTTTCCATAATGTAATGATAAAAATTAAACTTTCATATATTTTAGATTCATTGCACACCAACTGAAATATTTCAGGTCTTTTATTGTTTTAATACTGATGATTTTGGCATACAGCTCATGAAAACCCAAAATTCCTATCTCAAAAAATTAGCATATCATGAAAAGGTTCTCTAAACGAGCTATTAACCTAATCATCTGAATCAACTAATTAACTCTAAACACCTGCAAAAGATTCCTGAGGCTTTTAAAAACTCCCAGCCTGGTTCATTACTCAAAACCGCAATCATGGGTAAGACTGCCGACCTGACTGCTGTCCAGAAGGCCATCATTGACACCCTCAAGCGAGAGGGTAAGACACAGAAAGAAATTTCTGAACGAATAGGCTGTTCCCAGAGTGCTGTATCAAGGCACCTCAGTGGGAAGTCTGTGGGAAGGAAAAAGTGTGGCAAAAAACGCTGCACAACGAGAAGAGGTGACCGGACCCTGAGGAAGATTGTGGAGAAGGACCGATTCCAGACCTTGGGGGACCTGCGGAAGCAGTGGACTGAGTCTGGAGTAGAAACATCCAGAGCCACCGTGCACAGGCGTGTGCAGGAAATGGGCTACAGGTGCCGCATTCCCCAGGTCAAGCCACTTTTGAACCAGAAACAGCGGCAGAAGCGCCTGACCTGGGCTACAGAGAAGCAGCACTGGACTGTTGCTCAGTGGTCCAAAGTCATTCGGAAATCAAGGTGCCAGAGTCTGGAGGAAGACTGGGGAGAAGGAAATGCCAAAATGCCTGAAGTCCAGTGTCAAGTTCCCACAGTCAGTGATGGTCTGGGGTGCCATGTCAGCTGCTGGTGTTGGTCCACTGTGTTTTATCAAGGGCAGGGTCAATGCAGCTAGCTATCAGGAGATTTTGGAGCACTTCATGCTTCCATCTGCTGAAAAGCTTTATGGAGATGAAGATTTCGTTTTTCAGCACGACCTGGCACCTGCTCACAGTGCCAAAACCACTGGTAAATGGTTTACTGACCATGGTATTACTGTGCTCAATTGGCCTGCCAACTCTCCTGACCTGAACCCCATAGAGAATCTGTGGGATATTGTGAAGAGAAAGTTGAGAGACGCAAGACCCAACACTCTGGATGAGCTTAAGGCCGCTATCGAAGCATCCTGGGCCTCCATAACACCTCAGCAGTGCCACAGGCTGATTGCCTCCATGCCACGCCGCATTGAAGCAGTCATTTCTGCAAAAGGATTCCCGACCAAGTATTGAGTGCATAACTGAACATAATTATTTGAAGGTTGACTTTTTTTGTATTAAAAACACTTTTCTTTTATTGGTCGGATGAAATATGCTAATTTTTTGAGATAGGAATTTTGGGTTTTCATGAGCTGTATGCCAAAATCATCAGTATTAAAACAATAAAAGACCTGAAATATTTCAGTTGGTGTGCAATGAATCTAAAATATATGAAAGTAAAATTTTTATCATTACATTATGGAAAATAATGAACTTTATCACAATATGCTAATTTTTTGAGAAGGACCTGTATATGAAATTAGCTGTTTTTATCAGTATTTGAGAGATATCCACAACCCTTTTCACTCTACCACAATGATCTATTGGGTCCTCTGGATGTTGGATTACAGTATCAAGTTTTACGTTATTATCTTGTCAGTTGATAATAAAATATTTGCAGTTGTGCCACCTGACATTTGAGAATATACAAATTGCAGAGCAAAAGTTTTTCAATTATGTCAACAACTTTGAAACTACAGATATTTATAACATTTGTTTATATAAATATTCAAACATAGCATTATGCCAAAGTATTTTATCTGGGATTTCTTATAAACAAAAAATAAAATTTGGGGGCTGAATCCAAAATCCCCCATACCCTCAGATAGGGCTCCCCAAGTCCAGAACCACTAAATTAGAGTAATTCTGATTTCATTTGAAATCCACCTTTCCTCCCACCCCTGCTGTCTACATTCACTATGTCCATGTCTTCTTACAATTTTAATTTCTTACAATTATTGCTCTTTCCACTACACCAATGCCCTCCACTTTACTCAGCTCTTCTCCAATCCTCCTTTTTTACTTCCTCCTCTCTCCTCATATGATATCCTTCTATATGTTCCACCCTTCCTTTCCTTCTCATTACACCCCTTCCTCTTCTCTTACATATTTTCTTGCTCTATGTATACTTTCCCTTTTATATTTTCCACTGTAAAAAAGAATGTGATTTTAACTGTAAAATATTGTAAAAACGCTACAGAAAAAAATTGTAAATAGGTTAACAGTAAGTTCCCGTATTATATACAGGGAACAACTGTAAAAAGCTCTTACCAGACATTTTATGTAATTTTCACAGTAAATTGCTGTAAATTGTACAATTTTTATATGTAAAAAAGAACAAATCAATGTATAATTTACAGTCAAAAACTGTAAACTGATATTCCCACAATTCCCTGTGTGACACTCCACATTTGAAAGTATTTTGTTTAAATAAACATGTTTCTTAATAGTTTTTGTTATCAGTTATGTACATTAGGGTTTTATATTACATCTTCTGTTGTTTAATGAATGTTTATTGCATTATGTAAGTGTTGTGGGTTACCATGATGGTGTATCGTGTTTGCGTGAATGACTCTGTGCACCTTCTTTATATTAGTATATACTTTAAAAAAAGCTACTTGTGATGAACTCTGATTCATGTGGCTTTCTCTTTTACCACCTGCATTATTATGGTGGTTGTCAGTATATGTTAAAGGTACACAACAGATTTTAGTAGTAGAGTGCATTGTTGAATTTATTGGTTTACGTTCAAATTTTCTTGTGTGTAATTTACAGTTTTATACTGTAAAATGTACAATTTGTTCTGTAAATGTGTTTACAGTTTTTCTGTATTTTTTACAAAATTATTCTGGCAACCACAGCTGCCAAAATAATTTTGTAAAACCTACAGAATCTGTTTTTTACAGTGTCCCTATTACATAATGCAATTGTGATAAATGTGTAAACGGATAGGAAAACTGAATTTCCTGTGTTGTGTGTATCAATAATCAAGCAGATATCAGTTTGAGGCTAACTGAACACATACCAAGTGCATTTGATAATATGACCTATTCCAGAGTTTTGTTTGTTGTTTGGACAAATGGTACATAAATGTTTGTAAATTGTGTAAAGCCAATAAAAAAAAAGCTGTGATCGTTTTTTCCTGATTTATTAAAGTTTTGGTTGGATGTATTAACTATTATGAAACATTTGAGAACTTTGTGCATATGTTTTGAGAAAATTATTCACATGATTTGCAATTTGTGTGAAATGAATGAAAACGTACAAACTGTTTAGGACAATTACAAAGTGTTCCGATCACTGTGTTAACTGTTTTGAGAACAGTGGTCCGAGTTTGGAGAAATGTGTAAAATCAATTGAGGAAAAACTGTAAATGACAATGTTGACAGTGTTTAATTCCCAGGGAATGAATGGATAATATGTAAACCTTGAATGCAACGTAAGCCTCTTTGAACAAAAGTGTCTGCCAAATGTGTAATTGTTGAATGAACATAAGTAACCTTACTCGGTTACTACACATGCTAAATCTTAGAAATATAAATTCTAATGCATATATATTGATAACTTCACTGTAGAAAATATTCCGTAGTATTTAATTTTGGCAGCTGTGGTTGTTTTTGTACTGTTTTGTACCTTTAACATATACTGTCAACCACCATAATAATGCAGGTGGTAAAAGAGAAAGCCACATGAAGAATCAGAGTTCATCACAAGTAGTTTTTCCACGAGCTGAAGTATATACTAATATAAAGAAGGTGCACAGAGTCATTCACGCAAACACGATACACCATCATAGTAACCCACAACACTTACATAATGCAATAAACATTCATTAAACAACAGAAGATGTAATATAAAACCCTAATGTACATAACTGATAACAAAAACTATTAAGAAACATGTTTATTTAAACAAAATACTTTCAAATGTGGAGTGTCACACAGGGAATTGTGGGAATATCAGTTTACAGTTTTTGACTGTAAATTGATACATTGATTTGTTCTTTTTTACATATAAAAATTGGAAAATGTACAGCATTTTACTGTGAAAATTACATAAAATGTCTGGTAAGGGCTTTTATGCTTTATAACTTACTGTTAACCTATTTACAAATTTTTTTTTCCGTAGCGTTTTTACAACATTTTACTGTTAAAATCACATTCATTTTTTTGCAGTGTTCTCGAGCCTTACCTTTGAATTGAGAGTATTTTTCATCTGAAGCAACTGTTGAATGTACAAAATCAGAATTTTCACAGTCTGAATCCATTTCATGAGCCTGACAGAAGACGTGTCGGCTGAGACCTGAGTGCTGCTTGAGTTTGTTCAGAATAAGGAAGTCACATAAAATGTCATTCACATTCGCTTTTCAAAAATACTGACACAGATTTTTTTTTTAAACTATGTTTCCATTTCTCAAAACTCTACACACAGAAACACAAAACACACACACAAGATGAAAAAAATACTCTATTGCATCTTTTGCTTGTTCAGTGTACAGTGGAGCACACAGAAGTTGTATGTGTCACACGTACATGTATGTGCACAGATACACTGAATATACAGTATGTATTCTCAACTGAAGAATTTTACAGTTATGGAGCTGAACTGAATCAATGCTGAACTGACTTGAGCTGAATAATGACACTGGCTTGTTAAAATTGCTTTACAGCAGAACCTGAATTTGTTACTATTGTGAAGC
>RJVU01042532.1:2591895-2603222 GCA_003731715.1 Anabarilius grahami
GCCTCTTTTTTTCAAAACTTTACACACAAATCCAAGAATTGCACACACAAAATGCAAAATGCCTCAAATCTCTTGCAAAATGAAGCACAGCATTCAAAATTTCACAAACACATCTCAAAAACAAACATTTGTCTTTACGTTGCAAACACCTTTGCCATAATAATCTAGTTTTGGATATATCATATACACACAGTTAGTCAAAACCTAAAGCTCTTGTTTCTTGAGCTCCTAAGAACATTTCTGTACAAGATTGAAAGTAATTGGCAGAGAGAAGTTGAAAAATTCATGGTAAACACGAAAGCAAGATTGAAACCAAACTTCTTCCATTTTTTCTTTCTTTTTTTTTGTCAATATATTCATGTACTTTAAAAAAAAAAAAAATCAAACCCAGACTATATCATTAGAAAATTATAAAAGTTACAAGTGTTTAAGATTGAGCACAGCAGTGTGTAAATGAGTCAAACAGAATCAGAATATATGAACCATGTGTGTTCCATATGGTGCAAAGTTGGGTTTTGTTAAATTAATTTAAAGTTTTGAATTAAGTGTTTCATTTTATAAAAGAACTCAGATGTTCTGCTACTTGTGTGTGTGGATCTGTGAATTGTGTGTAGTGTTTTGACTAAATGAGCCTTGCTTTTAAAATTGTGCTTATAAGCAATCATTAAAAACTGTAAAACAGCTCAAACATGCATTTTAGTCTGAGACAAGCTTACAGTTATTTTCAACTGCTTACACACAAAATCCTTAAGTGACATATTTTCTGAAACCTTAGAAACCTTAATTAATCATTTCTCACTGAATACCTAACTGATTTTGACGCGGGTTTTTTTGCTGCAAAGGTCATTCATGTAGCTATGATACAGGACACATTGTTCAGCGTATTTTAATATTCATAGTAGGCTTAACAGTTATATAATATTCTGATATAAAATATAAAGTGACCAGACGTCCAAAATCAAAATATGTGATGTAGGATATAAGGTAATTTATAAATCACACACTATAAATATGATAAAGAAGCAGAAACAGATAGTTGCAGTAAAATAAGATATCTCAGTAATACTAGCAGAAGTGGGAGGGGTAACTCGATTTGCGCTTTGCCGTCATGTGTGTATACATTGCTTCCTGATATCACGTGCGCAAACACAAATAACAGTTATTATGCCCGGTCGAACAATGTATGTATTAACTTCAGACTGGATTGTGTTGGTAATAGGCACTTAACGTTACCTAACGCTAAAAGTAAGTTTCGTGCATTGAGCGCATTCTAACAAGTGCTCGAACTTCTTTCTGATCTGAATAGTAAGTTATGTGGAAAACACTTGCGAGGTCCGACGGTTAAGCAGAGCGGTTAAGATAAAGGGGCTTGAATAATTAATAATTAATATAACCTGACGAAAAGATATTTATTAAATGTTATCCACATTATTTCATCTGCAACAGCATTGTGAACTTTTATAACGATGCGTTTGGTCATTAACTTTAAAATGCATCATTATGCAAAGATGAGGAGAGTTATTGCATGAAAGACCCATGACTGGCAGATCAACGTGCGACTACATTTCTCTCCGAAACGGTAGGAAAATAAATTTAATTCAGTGTGGAGGATTTTAACTGTGACAAGATGATTGACAGGGTAGTTTAAACAGTTACAGGTTGCGTAAATAAGCGACAGAAGGTCCGTTAAAGACACAGTTTTTCTTTACAAAAACAGTACATACTTTTAGGACGTAGTACAGGTCCTTCTCAAAAAATTAGCATATTGTGATAAAGTTCATTATTTTCCATAATGTAATGATAAAAATTAAACTTTCATATATTTTAGATTCATTGCACACCAACTGAAATATTTCAGGTCTTTTATTGTTTTAATACTGATGATTTTGGCATACAGCTCATGAAAACCCAAAATTCCTATCTCAAAAAATTAGCATATCATGAAAAGGTTCTCTAAACGAGCTATTAACCTAATCATCTGAATCAACTAATTAACTCTAAACACCTGCAAAAGATTCCTGAGGCTTTTAAAAACTCCCAGCCTGGTTCATTACTCAAAACCGCAATCATGGGTAAGACTGCCGACCTGACTGCTGTCCAGAAGGCCATCATTGACACCCTCAAGCGAGAGGGTAAGACACAGAAAGAAATTTCTGAACGAATAGGCTGTTCCCAGAGTGCTGTATCAAGGCACCTCAGTGGGAAGTCTGTGGGAAGGAAAAAGTGTGGCAAAAAACTTTTGTGCACAGAGCCACTTTTGAACCAGAAACAGCGGCAGAAGCGCCTGACCTGGGCTACAGAGAAGCAGCACTGGACTGTTGCTCAGTGGTCCAAAGTACTTTTTTCGGATGAAAGCAAATTTTGCATGTCATTCGGAAATCAAGGTGCCAGAGTCTGGAGGAAGACTGGGGAGAAGGAAATGCCAAAATGCCTGAAGTCCAGTGTCAAGTACCCACAGTCAGAGATGGTCTGGGGTGCCATGTCAGCTGCTGGTGTCGGTCCACTGTGTTTTATCAAGTGCAGGGTCAATGCAGCTAGCTATCAGGAGATTTTGGAGCACTTCATGCTTCCATCTGCTGAAAAGCTTTATGGAGATGAAGATTTCGTTTTTCAGCACGACCTGGCACCTGCTCACAGTGCCAAAACCACTGGTAAATGGTTTACTGACCATGGTATTACTGTGCTCAATTGGCCTGCCAACTCTCCTGACCTGAACCCCATAGAGAATCTGTGGGATATTGTGAAGAGAAAGTTGAGAGACACAAGACCCAACACTCTGGATGAGCTTAAGGCCGCTATCGAAGCATCCTGGGCCTCCATAACACCTCAGCAGTGCCACAGGCTGATTGCCTCCATGCCACGCCGCATTGAAGCAGTCATTTCTGCAAAAGGATTCCCGACCAAGTATTGAGTGCATAACTGAACATAATTATTTGAAGGTTGACTTTTTTTGTATTAAAAACACTTTTCTTTTATTGGTCGGATGAAATATGCTAATTTTTTGAGATAGGAATTTTGGGTTTTCATGAGCTGTATGCTAAAATCATCAGTATTAAAACAATAAAAGACCTGAAATATTTCAGTTGGTGTGCAATGAATCTAAAATATATGAAAGTTTAATTTTTTTCATTACATTATGGAAAATAATGAACTTTATCACAATATGCTAATTTTTTGAGAAGGACCTGTATAAGTAGGCGAATTGGGACGCAGCTTAGGAGTACGACCGGTCTAAGATGGCGGCCGCAAATCTCAGCGCCCAGCGGCCAATAGGGCGTCTACGTATATGATGTCTATGGTCAACATCCTTTCGTCTTTTCGGGACTGTTTTGTTCGTGCCATTGTTTCACAAACTCCGGTAGGAAATTACTTATTTTTTGTCTGCAAACGTTCAGGAGAATGTGTTCATCCGTGTCCCCTGGGGTTGACACTTGATGTACACGTTTCTGGCATTTTTCTTTCTGGAGAGGAGCGAATGCATTGACGATGCTTGAGGGCGGCATCTATGTGTGTTTGTCTATTATTCACTGCGAGCGTCTCTTCTGTTCGAACGCTCCGTTCTCGTTTGACACTAGGGACTTTAAGCAGCAGCTGCTTATACAACGGCATTCCGGCGTTCTGTTGCGCAGTTTTGTGTGGGTTTTTTGTATGTCTCTTCACCATGGGTGAGTCGTGATTGCACTAGCTGACGCCGCGTGTTTCACGAGTCGTAGGCTTTCACAGGCCTCTTTTGCTATCACGCTGGAGTTTGGCTTTGTACTCCTCTCGCTTGGAGAGTAAAAGGTGCTTTTACTGAGTACATTTCTGAGTGCATTTGCTTTCTTAAGGATAACACTGCCACGAGCTGATGCCACATGTCTGCTGAGGTTATAGGCCCATGGGGCCTTCTTTAGCGCATGATGGCGTACGCTGTACTCCTCTTGCTTAAAGAGTAGAAAGGTGCTTTTACCGAGTACACTGCTCACGGTTCGCGCCGTTTGACGTCTTAGGCTGTTGCCGGCCAATAGGATTGGAGTGTTGTGATTTTGGCATTTCGAACACGAGTCACAAGCGCACAAGCGTTCCCCAAAGCGCAATCAGCGCAGAGTCTCGTTCCCTGTTCTCAGGGAACCATGGTTACATGCATAACCTGAGACGATTTGTGTGTAAAGATTTGAAAATGTGTGTAATCAGTTGAACAAAACTGTAAACCTTCTCTGTGAAACCAGGGGATAGGGTTATAGTGTGTAGTCACAGGATGTCAAATGATAAACTTCAAACCAGTTCACACACCACGGTTACTTTAAGCAAACTCTAATAAACTCTAGCAAATTCAGATGAGGAAGTTCAACCTGCCACAAGAGCTGATACAACTCTACTCTGTAGCAATTGAATCCATCCTCTGCACTTCTATTATTGCCTGGTTCAGCTCAGCTACCAAATCAGATCTCAGAAGACTATAGTCCGGACTGCTGAGCGAGTGAGTAAAAGAGCTGGCAAAATCATTCTGGACCCTTCACACTCATGCCACTTCCTCTTTGAACTGTTGTCATTTGGTCGGTTCTGCAGAGCACTTAGCACCACAATGGCCCGGCACAGGAACAGTTTCTTCCCTCAGGCAATCCACCTCATGAACAGTTAATGCTCCCACTGGCAATAAACATGTGCAATACACAACACTATACATTTATTATTATTATTTTTTTTTTTTTTGTATGTTGTTATTTCCTATTTACTTATTCTGTTTTTATTTTTTTTATTATCTCTGCTGCACTGTCATTCTGTTTGTACTGTGGAAGTTTCCTGATTCTGATATTTATATTTATGCTTTTGGCAGATGCTTTTATCCAAATTTTATATTGCATTCAATACTGTATGTGAACTCTTTCTTCTTTCTGAATCCATGAGCTTGGTGTTGGTATCATCATGATCTACTGTCTGAGCTACAGGGAAGACGGAGCTTTTTTATTTAAATGACAGTGTTGACAGTGTATGATTCCCAGGGAATGGATGGATAATATGTAAACCTTGAATGCAATGTAAGCCTCTTTGAACAAAAGTCTCTGCCAAATGTGTAATTGTTGAATGAACATAAGTAACCTTACTCAGTTACTACACATGCTAAATCTTAGAAATATAATAATGCGTATACTGATAACATCTCCAGCCTTACCTTTGAATTGAGAGCATTTTTCATCTGAAGCAACTGTTGAAAGTATGAAATCAGTATTTTCATAGATTGAATCCATTTCATGAGCCTGACAGAAGATGTGTCTGCTGAGTCTTGAGTGCTATTCGAGTTTGTTCAGAATAAGGAAGTCACATAAAATGTCATACACATTAGTTTTTCAAAAATGCAAAATGCTGCAAAATGTCACACATATCTTGCAAAAGCTTTCCTGTAGCTCAGTGGTTAGAGCATGGCACTAGCGATGCCAAGGTCATGGGTTCGATCCCAGGGATTGCACATACTCAGATACAAATGTATAGGATAATGCAATGTAAGTCGCTTTGGATAAAAGCGTCTGCCAAATGCATAAATGTAAATGTAAAAGCAAACTCTTCATGCAAAACTATGTAAACTTTTGTAAAAATTAATTTGAGTCTTTCTCAAAACAATTTTGATTTCTAAGTGATCAATTTAAGTGTTTTCAAACATGATCATTGGTAATCAATAAATGAGTATGGCATTTAAATGGCAGTGTTTTCCAAATTAAACAAAAGAGCTTGTAGTTTTGAGTGTGTCTAATGTAAAGAACTGTGTTTAAAGGGTCATGAAACCCCAGAACACATATTTGATCTGTGAACAGATATGTACAGGTGCTGGTCATATAATTAGTATATCATCAAAAAGTTGATTTATTTCACTAATTCCATTCAAAATGTGAAACTTGTACAGCTCTTCTACATTGTTGGGTCTGGCATATCACATCTTCCTCTTCACAATACCCCATAGATTTTCTATGGGGTTAAGGTCAGGCGAGTTTGCTGGCCAATTAGGAACAGGGATACCATGGTCCTTAAACCAGGTACTGGTAGCTTTGGCACTGTGTGCAGGTGCCAAGTCCTGTTGGAAAATGAAATCTGCATCTCCATAAAGTTGGTCAGCAGCAGGAAGCATGAAGTGCTCTAAAACTTCCAGGTATACGGCTGCGTTGACCTTGGACCTCAGAAAACACAGTGGACCAACACCAGCAGATGACATGGCACCCCAAACCATCACTGACTGTGGAAACTTTACACTGGACCTCAAGCAACATGGATTGTGTGCCTCTCCTGTCTTTCTCCAGACTCTGGGACTCTAATTTCCAAAATAAATGCAAAATTTACTTTCATCAGAGAACATAACTTTCGACAACTCAGCAGCAGTCCAGTCCTTTTTATCTTTAGCCCAGGCGAGACGCTTCTGACGCTGTCTGTTGTTCAAGAGTGGCTTGACACAAGGAATGTGACAGCTGAAACCCATGTCTTGCATACGTCTGTGCGTAGTGGTTCTTGAAGCACTGACTCCAGCTGCAGTCCACTCTTTGTGAATCTCCCCCACATTTTTGAATGGGTTTTGTTTCACAATCCTCTCCAGGGTGCGGTTATCCCTATTGCTTGTACACTTTTTTCTAACACATCTTTTCCTTCCCTTCGCCTCTCTATTAATGTGCTTGGACACAGAGCTCTGTGAACAGCCAGCCTCTTTTGCAATGACCCTTTGTGTCTTGCCCTCCTTGTGCAAGGTGTCAATGGTCGTCTTTTGGACAACTGTCAAGTCAGCAGTCTTCCCCATGATTGTGTAGCCTGCAGAACTAGACTGAGAGACCATTTAAAGGCCTTTGCAGGTGTTTTGAGTTAATTAGCTGATTAGAGTGTGGCACCAGGTGTCTTCAGTATTGAACCTTTTCAAAATATTCTAATTTTCTGAGATACTGAATTTGGGATTTTACTTAGTTGTCAGTTATAATCATTAAAAATTAAAAGAAACATTTGAAATATATCATTCTGTGTGTAATGAATGAAGATAATATACAAGTTTCACTTTTTGAATGGAATTAGTGAAATAAATCAACTTTTTGATGATATTCTAATTATATGACCAGCACCTGTATAGGCTGCACATCATTGAAAACACTAAAGGCACTCATTAATTTTATTTAAAAGTTGAAATTAGTTATTTTTGCATTTTTCAAAGTGATTTCTGTCTTCCGGTTTGAAAAGCAAAGTCGGAGCAACGTCACAAAATCTGACGTCATCGTGTACTACCGGCAAGATCCGGAGTGCTGATTGGCTCCAGTATTGGCTGGTCGAACATGCTGACGTCAATAGTTTCAGCATTTATTCATGACGAAAAGCTTATTCAATCCAATCACTGCACTGCAGTATGCATAAGATTATAATTGCGGTATTATGCATGAGGAAGTAGCCTATCGATTCTCTTGCCTCTGTCTGTTGTCATTCAGAGACATATCGTTGGTGCTCCTTTCCTCAGTGCTACAACACAAAAATGCGTTTTCCTGCGACGCGACGAGAGCAGAAGTTTGGGTACATGTGGATTATTTTGTTACCAGCACAAATGGAAAATATTTTCGCATGAGATTGCATTACAGCGGAGAATTCAAATGTCACAAAAGTGCGGCTCATTCACCTCTGCATTCGGATTAGCGAGCTGTATGTAGGCCTATGTCTCCCCAGCACTGCAAGCACATGAGTGTAGTTTGAATACGAACACATGAAAAATACGATTGTTATACACGCAGAGCACGGAGCTCATATACAGAATAAAGAATCCGTGTTTAAAGTTTTTATAGACATATTTCACATATTCTCCTGCACCAAACATGAACCAGCACGGTGTATGCGCACATATTTCATCAAGTCTTCAAATGAATTATGTGCAAACTGGATACAGTGGTGTAGCCTATCACGATGACACGATTATTCGGTAACACTTTAGAATACTGTATCGTACTTACTGCATAACTAATAAGGAATTACTGCAGAATTAATCGGTAGTTCTTCATTAACACTCAAGTAACTACTATTAACTACTAAGGAATATGTGTTAACTAATCAGTATGTCATAGCGTTTTTTAATTGTGTTAAGTAACTATTAGTTAATCAGTAACTAATCAATTCAGTCATGCCTCCTGAAGAACTACGATTAAGTAACTACGAATTCAGCTTCAGGAGGAATAACTATTAAGTAACTATTAATGAACTGTGAAACTCAGTATCAGGTTATGGCCCTTTCTTCTTTACTACTAATGTTAGTTGATTTACTTAGATTTATGCCTACTGTACTGTGATATATATATATATATATGCTCTGCAAATATTGTTAAACATTCGTTCATTTGCGCCACTGTATGTTTCTGTCGGTGGGTGCTATAATGTTGCACGTCTTGCATCACATGCAGGTCAAAGTTTCAGCGCACACATGTAATATCTGTGAGTTTTGTAATATCTCCCGTTTTGTAAGAGAAAAGGGACTGGGATTCCAACTGTCAGCGGAGAGGTACATCGCTCTCGCATTATAACAATGCGCTGGCGACACTTAAACTAAACACTGTAGATACCACATTAATGAACTGTAGAATTAGAAGAAAGTTGTTTATTCATTTATGTTTTTGAAACGAATGCTGAATTCTTCGTGTTTTTCCTCGTGCTCGACCATTTCCGTGGATGGCGCTTGAGAGTGTTATTTTTTTTATTCAAGTGTTGTCTGCAACCAGAAAATCAGGATGGATCCGTGACTTGCCAATACCTCAGGTATGTTTATGGCCTTATATATATTTTGTGTCTGTTTTTACTCAAGATATTTCACATTACTATTATAAAGTGATGCCAAATGAGTTCTGTATATAAGGCAATGATCATTACCACATCATGCTCAAATAATTACTTCAAACCCACTGATAATTAATAAAGAATTACCTCAACATTCTTAAGGAATTACTAAGAACCTGGAACAGTATTCTAAAGTGAAAACAATGGGAACCCATTGATAATTAATGAAGAATTACCACACCATTCTCAAGGAACTACTAAGAACCTGGAACAGTATTCTAAAGTGAAAATGTCCTTGTGCATAAGTAATAAAGCCTAAAGTAGTACTAACATAAAAAATGTAATTTTACTTTAAAAGATGACACATTTTAAGAACATTTACATTTATTGCAGTGTTAATAACATTTTCAAAAAAAAAAATTATATTTCCATACAACAAAACAATGAAAAAAGTGAACACTAAAACAAGAAAACAATACCAAAATGTTACATCAGATTACTAGGAACTTACCAAATATAACAACAGAAGACAGCAAATATGTGTATGCCTAAACTTCAACTTTCAGCCAATGGTTCTCTAATACATCTAATTCATGTTATTTTTTTCTGGCAAAGGTCAATAAGCATGCCATTCTTCTTTTTTTCCTTGATGATGCTTCGAAGTGGCTCCCTTGTGCACATTTCTTTGCACTGTTTGGCAAACTCTGACAGTTTCTGGCCTCTGTGGAACTTTTCACGCAATGTCTTGTAGGCTTCAGTATCACAATACTCCAGCTCTGCTATCGCTGCCGTATCCACAACCGTTTTTCGATCCACCCCACACTTGTGGTACGACACATTGATGTCCTAAGACACGAAACGATCGGTTTTTGTGAGAAACCGAACGGTATTTATATCATTTTTTAACTCTAATACACCACTATGTCCAACTGCCTTCATCCTCCATGTTAATAAGGTCAGATCACATTCTGATGACGGAAGTGATGTCGCGCGTGTAGACTTCAACGTGTGCTAGAGACATGTGTGGACATAGTGGTGTATTAGAGTTAAAAAATGATATAAATACCGTTCGGTTTCTCACAAAAACCGATCGTTTCGTGTCTTAGGACATCAATGTGTCGTACCACTTTAGGCTTTATTACTTATGCACAAGGATATTTTCACTTTAGAATACTGTTCCAGGTTCTTAGTAGTTCCTTGAGAATGATGTGGTAATTCTTCATTAATTATCAATGGGTTCCCATTGTTTTCACTTTAGAATACTGTTCCAGGTTCTTAGTAATTCCTTGAGAATGTTGTGGTAATTCTTCATTAATTATCAATGGGTTCCCATTGTTTTCACTTTAGAATACTGTTCCAGGTTCCTAGTAATTCCTTAAGAATGTTGAGGTAATTCTTTATTGGGTTTGAAGTAATTCTTTGAGCATGATGTGGTAATGATCATTGCCTTAAATGCAGAACTCATTTGGCATCACTTTATAATAGTAATGTGAAATATCTTGAGTAAAAACAGACACAAAATATATATAAGGCCATAAACATACCTGAGGTATTGGCAAGTCACGGATCCATCCTGATTTTCTGGTTGCAGACAACACTTGAATAAAAAAATTAACACTCTCAAGCGCCATCCACGGAAATGGTCGAGCACGAGGAAAAACACGAAGAATTCACCATTCGTTTAATAAACATAAATGAATAAACAACTTTCTTCTAATTCTACAGTTCATTAATGTGGTATCTACAGTGTTTAGTTTAAGTGTCGCCAGCGCATTGTTATAATGCGAGAGCGATGTACCTCTCCGCTGACAGTTGGAATCCCAGTCCCTTTTCTCTTACAAAACGGGAGATATTACAAAACTCACAGATATTACATGTGTGCGCTCAAACTTTGACCTGCATGTGATGCAAGACGTGCAACATTATAGCACCCACCGACAGAAACATACAGTGGCGCAAATGAACGAATGTTTAACAATATTTGCAGAGCATATATATATATATATCAGTACAGTAGGCATAAATCTAAGTAAATCAACTAACATTAGTAGTAAAGAAGAAAGGGCCATAACCTGATACTGAGTTTCTCAGTTCATTAATAGTTACTTAATAGTTATTCCTCCTGAAGCTGAATTCGTAGTTACTTAATCGTAGTTCTTCAGGAGGCATGACTGAATTGATTAGTTACTGATTAACTAATAGTTACTTAACACAATTAAAAAACGCTATGTCATACTGATGGTGTTAGGAAGCATGGTGTTAGTTTTCACTGCTACGCTGACGATACTCAGCTCTATATTTCCTCGCGCCCTGACGAAACCTACAAATTCACAAAACTAACAGAATGCATAGCTGACATTAAAAACTGGATGACAAGAAATTTCTTATTATTAAATTCAGAAAAAACTGATATCCTAATCTTTGGACCAAAAACTTCCTCACGAAAAAACCTTGAATACTCTCTAACACTTGATGGGTGCTCCATTAAATCTTCGTCCTCAGTTAGGAACCTGGGTGTGCTCTTTGATACCAATCTTTCATTTGAAAGTCATGTTTCTAGTATCTGTAAAACC
>RJVU01042532.1:2616974-2627799 GCA_003731715.1 Anabarilius grahami
TTTTGACTCCCTGATGCTGTCTCTCAGGTGGTAGGCCCTTATCTTTGCGTAGATAAGTTATGCAGGTATTGCTAGGCCCCACTTCCTAGAACTTTCATGCTAAAGGAAATGAATTCCTCTGAGCCACTTGATATCTGTATTCATCAAGCTTGACTTGACGATGCAAGTTTTTTAGCTTTTCGTCTTCTAAGGCTTAGAACAGATTTGAGGATCTGTATGAGAGTGTTTTTCCGTTTAAACAGCATGTATTTCAAAGTTTTACGTTACTTTGAGTTCTAGACTTTTGCCCTACATATATATGTGAGCTTACTTATGCTGCCACAGGTTAGCACCTGTTCTCTTAATAGTAGGCCCTTTTTGCTGCAAAGCGGCCTCTATTTGAGAGGATGGTGACTACATATTCCCCAGTTAAGAGGTGTATTTGTGTCACTGAGTGCATCACCTGTTGGATTGCATACTCAGAGCTGCATACTTAGCGGCTATATTGCCGCTAATACTCAGGGTATTAGCGGCAATATAGCCGCTAATACTTGTTACTCCTGTAGAGTGTCCTGCAGTTGAGTCAGAGCTCTCCTCAGAGTCTCCAGACTCTCATCAGTCTTCATACTGATCTCAGACCAGTTCCTGGTGTTTCTAGAGCTGCACAGGGATGAGTAAATCTACAGCAGGAGAGAGGAGAAATCCTTCATAATGGGGAGTGTTATGGTGTCATATACTGCATTATCATTGATCAGAGAGATGTTGACTGACCTGTAGGAGGTGGAGTTGATCTTCAGTGTGTGAGAGCTGCTCCAGCTCAGTGTTTCTCATCTTTAGCTCAGTGATCTCCTGCTCCAGCTCTTCAATGAGCTCTTCCTCCTGTTTCTCTGCTGCTTTCTGCTGCTCCTCCATCATCTCCAGCAGTTCAGTCTGACATCTCTCAATGGAGCGGATGAGATCAGTGAAGAGCTCGACACGGGCTGCTTTCTCCTCCTCTGTGTTTCTCTGGCCCTGCCACAGACCCTGAGCTGAGTGACCACTCATGATCGTCCCATCCAGCCGGTGAGGGACGCATCCATCGTAGGCATTACGCGACGACAAGGAGCTCCCAACATCGTTCCGTAATTTGAATAAGGAAGGCGTAGGACATACAGCGTAAGCTTTTTGAAGAAAGCGGAAAGCGGAAGCACTTGCAAGGCGATCATTTGTGTTTATAAAGCATATACATTTGTATTTTTTTAGAAAATGACCAATCGTTTCGCTAGATAAGACTCTTATTCCTCGTCTGGTATCGTTTAAATCCCTTTGAAGCTGCACTGAAACTGTAATTTTGACCTCCATTTGGAGAGAACATTGAAGTCCACAATAAGGAGAATAATCCTGGAATGTTTTCATCAAAAACCTTAATTTCTTTTCGACCGAAGAAAGAAAGACATGAACATCTTGGATGACATGGGGGTAAGTAAATTATCAGGAAAATTTTATTTGAAAGTGGACTAATCTTTTAAACTACGGCAAAGCGCGTATACACCTCACGCACCGGATGCCGTGGGCACGCTCAAGGCAGTTGGACATAGTGGTGTATTAAGAGGTAAAATATATATATATACTGTTTGGTTTCTCACACAAACTGATCGTTTCATGTCTTAGGACATCAATGTGTCGTCACGAGCCGCAGGGTTAAATTTGGATTTGTCTCTGCATGTTTTTTTACTCTCATAAATCGTGTTCCCATTGACATGCATTATACGACTGACAGACGGCAACGGTTGGAGTTAAAAATCATCATTTGTGTTCTACTGAAGAAACAAAGTCACCTACATCTTGGATGCCCTGGGGGTAAGCAGATAAACATCAAATTTTCATTTTTGGGTGAACTATTCCTATGGGTGAGATTAATTCAACGTGTTTAATGACGTTAAGGATTTGACCACCACCAATGCAACTGCCTGATTTGATACTAATGCAATTTTTTCATCACTATAATTTCATGATTTTAATGTGCTATGTATTGGATTTTGAACCATGGTAAAGATATTTGTAGCCAGATTTCACAATTCCTCAATTCATTTTTGAATGCTCGATTTCGCCAAAATATTAAAGTAAAATCATAATTGTAAGGCTTCACGATATATTAAACAATTTAAAAGATTATAATATAGCATTACATAGTGCCATCATACATAAACCTATGTTAACATAGGAGAATACTTGTTTCTAAATGTTCACCGCGGTTTCAAGATAAAAGTTTAAACCCTCGATCTGACTATGCATGTTTTGATAACATGTTCTTGTTGAAGAAATTACTGTGACTGCAGCGTTTATATCATAAATGTGGACAAATATTAAAAATTAAGTGGACATTTGAATATTAAAAAAGGATTTGATCATGCTGTAAAAACAGCAAGAAGTGTAACAACAACAATGGCCGCTGGCGCCCTCTGCAGGCATTTGATATAATAATGTACGTTGATTGTTTTACATTATGTATTTTGACAGTGTTGTTAAAAAAACAAACATAATATAACTTGCTTTTGTTAGTTTCGTTGAAACATTTATTACTACCTCATTGTTACTATATAGCCTATGTATTTAAGTCATTTTAAAGACTGTTGTTTGCTTAGGTCTATTTAAAANAGAGAGATCCGAGCCTTGCATTAGACTTTTATTCCCTCGAGAATAAAGCCAACAGGAGTGGAGCTAAAAACTCCTGATAGTGCATGCTTTTCTTTACACATCGGGACATTTTTATGAATGAACACTGTCAGCCCCAATGAGAGCTGACGTGCAGGCTCCACTTCCAGCAAACAACACATAAATCACATGTATCCATAGTATCCATACCCATAAGCAATGCTTAGTTAGCAAGGTAAATAGATAAAGGACACCTCATAGGCTGCGTTTACACTTGGCATTAATATGCGATCACCGTGATCCGATCAAGGAGATCAGGGGCCGTATTCACAAAACATCTTAAGGCTAAAAGTAGCACCTAACTTGCCGATTTAGGAGAAACTCTTAAAAATAATGGGCGTGTCAGTCCTAATTTTAGGAGTCCTAAATTTTTGCTCTATGAGTATTTCACAAAGCATTTTAGCACTAAAACTAGCTCCTAAATCTGTGAAACGTTCGGAGTAGTCAAGAGGACTCCTAAGTCACTAAGACCAAATCACAAACAATCCTAATCCACCTAAAGACACTGAACACCATTGAGGCAATGGCAATAGAGGCTTGGGTGCTGAACCTTTTCTACATAAATGCAATACATTTTGATTTATAGATTTGAATCTATGATGAGATGGCAAAAATAAATCTTCAACAAATAATATTGTCCGATGGACAATACCTGTGGCAGTGGTTTTCATGAGTTCACATTTACAAATGATTGAATAGAGTAAAAACAAATTTTTAAAAATAAAGCGGCACCAAATTGCATATTTTTGCTTAGTTTGCAGGGCCTGTGAATAAAATGTAGGTGTTTTTTTTTAGCTGCATATTTTCACTAGCTAAAAAAGCCATGAAATATGATCATGCAATGATCTACCCTTGATACAACACAATGCAATGCTCAGCTGAATATGACATGACGCTCTCCCCTGACTCAGGTGAGACTCATGGTATATTTTAACACTGAAAGAGCATATATCTCTGGCGTTTGTTATTAAATGCCAAACCTCTGAGAGCTTTGCTTGCCGGCCCCGACCCGCAAGCCGCATTCACTGACCCAAACAGCCTCGTATGTGTTCCCAGTCGCCCCATTCAATTCCGGGTGCTGGGAAAATGTGTTTATTGCACTCAAAGGGCCCGTTCTAGCGACCAAGTGTATAACCGCTGTGGTAACGGACACAGAAAACACAAACATACTCAAAAATGAGAGCAAAATTCCTCTTCCACCTCATGTGTGCACCACAGTCCCTCACAGTGACTCACGTGGGCCGAGGCCTGGCAGGCCATCCCCAGAGTGTCAACTTGGGTGCTGAATACAGTAAAACGAGGTTATGTATTCCAATTCGCTCAACGGGCCCCGTTATTCAACCTCTGTGGAAAACAAGGACGTGCACATCCTGCGTTCCGAGGTGAACACCATGCTGGCAAAAGGAGCCATAGAGGTGGTTCCCACAGCACTCAGGCTTCTACAGCAGGTACTTCATCGTTCCCAAAAAAGGATGTTGGCCTCAGACCACCAATTTTCAGTGTTTTCATGTGTTTTTGTATGTCTCATTTATGAAAACTTCATAGACCCCAGAGATTCTCCAAGTTCAGCAATGTTCTGCTTTTTATTATATCTTTTAAAATCTTTATCAAATTGTTTGGAAGAGAACACTCCATTTCTCTTGACACCTGAAAGATGGAAAATACTTTTTATAAGGTTTCATTTTATAAGGTACTCTTTTATAAGGTTTCATATTTGTATCTTCATATCAGCACCATCATATTTAACAGTCCTATATTTTATTTGAAGATGTGTGCTGAAATTTGTCTACTGAACTTAACTCATTTCTAATTTCTTCTGTATTCTTATTTCTTACAATAAAACATACCTAGTTTTACCATGCGGGTTAACATTTGACAGCTTGGTAATACCATGTTTTTCTTCTTCTTCTCATCTTTTTCTCCTTTTTTTTGTTATTACCATGATCATAATATTATGAAGTACCATGTACATATGTGTCATGTATGAATATGGTAATCATTCAGTCATTCATCAATGATGTATATTGAGGTATTACCATCTGATGTACCACAGTAATATCACAGAACATTTTGTAATTAAAACTTATTCATTCATTTTTGTAATCAACATGAATTCATTCAGTCAGGTTATTAAGGTTCTCATAGTTTATTTTCATGTAAACAATATTTCAGGCAATTTAATTTTTTTCAGGTGGAGAAAAAAATGGCATGAATTATGAAAAGTTAAAAAAAAATAATTTGTTAAACAAGCATTATATTTTTACATTAAAATGTGCTAGGAATGATGGATTCTAACAATGAAAAACTAGCAAAACATGTTTTTACATTTTTAATTATATAAATCATTATTTTCATGTGTATTTCATATAGGGCTGTAAATTAATTTATTGTATTTGACAGATGTGATGATCAGTGGAGTTGAGTTTTTACCTTTATTATTAAAGCACGGGCTAAAAATCGGATGAAGATTCCCAGTGAAAGACTGACCAGTGTAAGAGTAGATATGAGAGCTGGACTCCACATCATAAAAGGAGACCAGACCCTCCTCGTAATCCACAAACACACCGACCCGCTGCGGCTTCACTGTCACACACAGAGAGACGGGAGGATCATCACAGCCCAAATATTCATTCTCATTCCTCAGCCACACAATCCAGAATCCATTACTGGGACTCAGTGCGATCTGTCCCTTTCTATTAATGAATTCAATGGCCACTCCTAAAGTCCATTCAGTCTTTCTCTTCACCTGCACCTCAAAATAAAATCTCCCTGAGGAGAATCCCTCCTTTCCAAGGACAAATACACAGTGATCAAATCTCTCTGGTTTGTCTGGGCGTTTCTGACTAATGTCTCCATGTCTCACTTGTTTTCCATTATCAGACAGGATGAGTTGAGGATGAGCTGTATCAGGATCCAGAGTCACATCCACTGAGAAAACAGAGAATATGAATCACATCTTAATACAGACATTTTGTGATGATGTTTCAATATTTAATCAGTTTCAGTGTTTAATCAGTGTTTCATCCTGTAGGTCAGTAATGAAGCTGTGAGTATATGAATGTAATCTAGTGTAGTTCAGACACACACTGTACCTGCATACTGCTGCATCCTCTTCAGATCTGTAGAGACACATGACAATAAAACATCATCAGATCTTTGAGTTGATTTATGAGTGAATTATAGACAAGATTTAAGGTTATATTTAAAGAATTGTACAACATCACGTTTTATCTGATCAATGTGTGTTTATATGCTGATATTTAGAGAATCAAGCAGATTTGAGTTTAAGATCTTAATATTCCTCTTTTTTTTAAAACAACTTTGTGAATGTTTTATACAAATTATTTTTGTCTAATGTTCCTCATCTAAATTTTGGATATTTATTCAGCAAACACAACAAAAATTAAACTTTAATAAAAAAATGAAATGAAAGCCCAGCACTGCAAAGCTATTTAGTGTCTGAAATTCTTCTAGAAGAACAAATTTGCATCCTTAATTTATGATGTATGTAATTTTTACTTTCTTCTCTTTAATCTACTAATCTAACTACTAATCTAATTTTATCTGATACATATTCACACAATTTAGATGGGACAGTGGAAAAGGCCAATGGAAAATAATAGAAAATTATTGTTTCTCTCTGTTGTATCTTGTATCTCGTCTAAACATGTTCACAGATGTACTAAAGCCTCATGGTTGTGGTTACAGAGACGAAGCTTCTAGTCCAAGATGAATTTACTGCATGTTTTCTGAGATTATGAAAATGACCTGTTCTCTTCAAGAAGGACTGTGAGCTGATGATAATGAGACACAAACACATGATCTCACAGGGGCGGCATGAACAGTTTAAAGGGGATAAGCAAGAATTTTGGGCCCCCTACTTTCAGAAGAATGTTTTTTTTTTGGACCTTTCATAAGAAATGTATATATTTATATATTTTTTGAGAAATTAGATTAGTACAGTTAAACTAAATTGAAATGAGAAATGTTACCTTTTAAACTAGTTCAGTTAAAGTTTTATTTTGTTTCAAGTAAAGAAAATGTTTTAATAATTTTAACTATAGTTTCAGTTTTACTTTTTTAGTTAACTATAATTGCCCTACTTTCAAATGCACAAGCTGACATCTCACTTTCTATTGACAGATTTTAATGATATTTTAATATAGTGCTTTTAGTTAACAGGTCTGGACTGAGGATAAAACTAATCCAGACCATCCGGCCCATGAATTCACCCATGAATGTTTTGCTGGTGTTAAAGCCTTAAATTTGAGTAAATAATTGAATAAATAAAGTAGGACAGAAACAAATAATTACAGATATTATTGAATTTACTGCAAATACAGTTAAGAAAATTATTATTGCATTTATAGAAATGCACTTGACAGTAAAGCACTGATTTTGAGCAAGGATGCCTTAAAGTAAAGTTACTGCTATTAAATTTTGATCATTTAACAATTTATGTAAAACACTGATATTTATATTTCACCACACTCTCATTGAATGAACATTTTATTTCAATTAAAATTTAAACAATTATAAAGTTCAACTTTTAGTAAGGTCAAGGTAGTCACAGGCAAAAGTATGCTCCTCATTACTATGGTTTCTGAAATAAATAAATAATTATTAACTATGGAATTTGTAATAAAAAAAGTGTAAACATGTAGAAACTACTATGGAAGTGATCTATATTGCACTATATTTAATGTTAGTACTAACAGCAACATTTTTACATTTTTCAGCTTGAACCAGACTCATTCTTCATTATACTGATATTAAAAGATGATAAATATATGTATCTGTATTTGATATTGTTGTACCAGTTTGTGTGAGTTTCTCCTGTAGAGTGTCCTGCAGTTCAGTCAGAGCTCTCCTCAGAGTCTCTAGACTCTCATCAGTCTTCACACTGATCTCAGACCAGTTCCTGGTGTTTCTAGAGCTGCACAGGGATGAGTAAAACTACAGCAGGAGAGAGGAGAAATCCTTCAGCATGGGGAGTGTTATGGTGTCATATACTGCATTATCATTGATCAGAGAGATGTTGACTGACCTGTAGGAGGTGGAGGTGATCTTCAGTGTGTGAGAGCTGCTCCAGCTCAGTGTTTCTCATCTTTAGCTCAGTGATCTCCTGCTCCAGCTCTTCAATGAGCTCTTCCTCCTGTTTCTCTGCTGCTTTCTGCTGCTCCTCCATCATCTCCAGCAGTTCAGTCTGACATCTCTCAATGGAGCGGATGAGATCAGTGAAGAGCTCGACACGGGCTGCTTTCTCCTTCTCTGTGTTTCTTTAATCAACCAGGATAATCAACACGTTATTAGTAGTGTTTGGTAAGACAAGAATCAGTGTTACTATTTCTTGTACTACAGTGTTTTTAAGGGTTTTTCATAATCCTGCACTGTTTGCACTGAATGATTCTTCAAATCATGTGTATTGTTGAGGAGAAATGTGTTATTACTTTACAACCCGAATTCAGGAAATGTTGGGACGTTTTTTAAATTTGAATAAAATGAAAACTAAAAGACTTTCAAATCGCATGAGCCAATATTTTATTCACAATAGAACATTAAATAACATAACAAATGTTTAAACTGAGAAATTTTACCATTTTATGCAAAAAATTAGCTTTTTTCAAATTTGATGCCTGCTACAAGTCTCAAAATAGTTGAGACGGGGGCATGTTTACCATATAGCATTCATAGTGCCTTCCAAAACATGCAAGCTGCCCATATCATATGAACTTATGCACCCCCATACCATCAGAGATGCTGGCTTTTATACTGACCGCTGATGACACGCTGGAAGGTCTCTCTCTTCTTTAGCCCAGAGGACACGGTGTCCATGATTTCCAACAAGAATGTAAAATTTGGACTCGTCTGACCATATAACATTTATCCACTTTGAAACAGTCCATTTTAAATGAGCCTTGGCCCACAGGACACAACGGCACATCTGGACCATCTTCCCTTTTGCATGATAGTGCTTTAGTTGGCATCTGCAGATGGCACGGCAGATTGTGTTTACAGACAGTGGTTTCTGGAAATATTCCTGGGCCCATTTAGTAATGTCATTGACACAATCATGCCGATGAGTGATGCAGTGTCGTCTGAGGGCCTGAAGACCACAGGCATCCAATAAAGGTCTTCGGCCTTGTCCCTTAAGCACAGAGAGGGACAGTATCCCTGAATCTTTTGACGATGTTATGCACTGTAGATGATGGGATTTGCAAAGCATTTGCAATTTGATGTTGAGGAACATTGATTTCCACAATCTTTTTGCGCACTCTTTTACAGATTGGAGAGCCTCTGCCCATCTTTACTTCTGAGAGACTCTGTCTCTCTAAGACATCCCTTTTTTAGCTAATCATGTTACAGACCTGATATCAATTAACTTAATTAGTTGCTAGATATTCTCCCAGCTGAATCTTTTCAAAATGTCTTGCTTTTTCAGCCATTTGTTGCCCCCGTGCCAACTTTTTTGAGACCTGTAGCAGACATCAAATTTGATATGAGCTCATTTAGTGGATAAAAGTGTATAATATCTCCATTTAAACATTTGTTATGTTCTATTGTGAATAAAATATTGGCTCATGTGATTTGAAAGTCTTTTAGTTTTCATTTTATTCAAATTTAAAAAACGTCCCAACATTTCCGGAATTCGGGTTGTACTAAGTGATCAGGTAATCACAGTCGTGTTGCTATTCAGAGCAACAGCGTGACAGTGAGTGTGATATTGTTTTTTTATACAACAATTCAATAAAGAAAATACTATAAAGTAACTGACATTTTAGACAATCTATTGTCAGTTACCTTGTCTGTATTTCCTCCGACCACCTAAATGAGTTTCAAACAACTCAAACAGTGGAAAGTCCCAGTGCTGTTGGACTGTATCAGAACCAGAACTAAATGATGAGTAAAAAATATTTAAATAATTTAATTATTTTAAACTCACTTTTCTAACTTTTGCTGAGTGTTTGATGTCTTGAATCTTCTTGATTCTGTCCTGGATCATCTGCTGTGTGTCTTTCTGTGTCTTTATCAGTTGAGTCTAAAGACAGAAAACAACATGAAATTTTTTATTTTTTTTATAAAATCAAAGAATATGATTACCCTTGATATGAGCCCTTTAAAATTGGTTTTGTCAGTAACTTCTACCTTCTTCTCTTCACTCTCCTCTTCTATAGGAACAGTGTTGTGGTTCTTGTGAAGTCCTTCAGTGCAGAACAGACACACAATCGTCTGATCATCTCTACAGAACAGCTCCAGAGGTCTCTCATGTTTCTGACATATATAGTCCTCCAGATTCCTCACAGGATTGATCAGTTTGTGTTTCTTTAAACCTGCCACTCTCAAATGAGGCTCCAGGTGAGTTTCACAGTAAGAGCTCTGACACACCAGACACGACTTCAGGGCTTTCAGCTTTCTTTCCTTACAGACATCACACAGAATTTCAGGATTTTTCTCAGGACTTTTCTTTTTATAGTGATCTACGAGCTCTCGGAGTGTGGTATTAATCTTGAGATCAGGTCTGATCTTGAATGTTTCTTTACAATATGGACAGTTGCAGGTCCGGCTGTTGTCCCAGCACTTATTCAGACAGGTCTTGCAGAAGTTGTGTCCACATGGAGTGCTGACTGGATCAGTGAACACGTCCAGACATATCGAGCACTGAAGCTCCTCAGTCAGTGGACCGCTGGAGGATAACATCCCTGTAAAGAGAAATGAAAATCACTTACATTATTAGTCTGAAATTTGGACAAACTTGAAGTTGCTTATGACCTTAAAATACTTTTCTGATCTAATGGCATCTGCTTATTAAGGACTTGAATTGAAGAACTTCAATTCTGTTTACAAACAATCCCATGATGCACCTCTTGAAGCTGGTTGAATATAAAGAGCGACTTTGAAGAAACTCAAATATGTAAGAGATCATGTCCAGTCAGCTGGTCATTGCTGCAATATGACCCCAGAGAAAGTGATCAGAACCCTGATGTGAAGATCATTACACCACCACTTTCGAAATGGAGCAATATTGAATATTTGAAAGATTTATTGTATTATCTGCTACTGTACATTCCTGAGCTTTACATATTAATATTATATGAGAAGAGTGAAAGACATTCATGCAACAATTTATTCTTCATTTTTTTTTTTTTTTTTT
>RJVU01042532.1:2627820-2660804 GCA_003731715.1 Anabarilius grahami
TTATCCTTAATACTCCATCTCCTGGTTTTTCTTGCTGTTGTTGATGTTGGTGAAAATTCTGCCATTGTTCTTCACCTCCTCATTTTCAAGAAAAGAAATTATAAAATATGATCAATGGACTAATAAGAAACATCTCAGCCAATTTGCTTCTATAATGAGTGTGTATTTAGTCACTGAGGTTTAAAAGAAATCTTACCTCAAGAGTAAGATTTTATTTAAACATACTGCATAATATTATTTCACATGTTTATTTTAAAAGAGCACACAGTTCATTCACTCTTGTAAACAGCTCTTCAGAGTTATAAACCTCTGAACGAGAGTGATGTTCAAGTTATTTAAATAATTTATTTTCTCTCTTTTTATTTTCCAACAACAAATATATCTCTTTAAAAGTATACATCTCTCCACAAAATATATTATATATATTATAGTCAAGTGTAGTTTTAATCTTGTTTAAAGAACAATGTGATTTTCAGCATGTTTGTGTTCAGTCTGTCTGCAGCTCATTTACTTCCTGTTTCTTTCATCTTTCCGTCAAGGGACAAAATGACAGAAAAACCAAACTTTGCTTTACAATCAAATTAAACACTTTTAATACAATTCTGATACCATTTCAGTGCAGTAAACAACTAAAATAGTTGAGTATTTGACATGCTTAAACCTGATTCAGTTCAACTCATTTCAGTTCAACATAAACTCTACTAAACCAGATCACTTCCATTAGAAACCTGTTCAGCTCAATCTCTCTTATATTTCTATCATTACCTGTGAGTATCAGATGTGTCCACAAGACTCTTTGAACGGCTCATTAAATATTCTGTTGTTTAAAGAGGTTGATCGTTTCAGGCGTCCATATTGTTGTTGATCAAGTTAGTTTCTCTTTCTCTGAATGTCTCTGAACTCCAGTGATGTCAGAGCTCCTCCTGTATTTACACATTTACATTTGTCCCTGTATTCAGTGTGTTGAGTTCATGTGTGTCTGATTGTATTGGGACTGATGTTTCTATCAGATTAATCTCAGTGTTTGTAATACAGCCTACAAGAACCAAAGAAGAAATTGAAATTGTATGAATTTCTGAATGTCTTTTGTGATCCACAGAAGAAAGTCACTCGGGTTCAGAATGACATGATGAGTAAATGATGACAGAATGCTGCTCTTCCTTTAAAACATCTTCAGTCTTTTCAGACATGAGGTAATTGAGGTTGAATCTCTGTGTTTGTCAGAATGATTCCTCTGTTCTTCTGTTGGGAGAAAATAGTTTGACATTCTTGACATTAGTATGTAGAAGATCAAACTGACACACTTGTAATGAACACACTGACATTCTTGATTATGGACACTGAAATCTGATTTTTTTAAGTAAATGTAAGAATAACTTTTATATTGAATATTTCCAGATGAACACTTAGTGGACTGAAGCAACTTGCTTTACTTCGTTTTCCATACATCTTTAAACACAATTGTGTAAAATTTGAGTATCAAATATGATCCATAATGCTTTTGAGGAATGTTTATTTGTTCATCTCTCAATCATTATTGTACATAAAAACTACATAGTTAAACTACAAATCCACAATAAAAACTACAGAGCTTTGATCATAAAACTATAGCAACTATCATCAAGCATATTATTGGGAGTGACAACTGTTATTTATATGCATTTTATGTAAATAGTCTATACTGTTATAACAATCCCATTGATTTACATACAAAATTTTAACCATAAAAATCAGAAACGGCACCAAATTACATATTTTGCTTTTTTTGAGCTGCATATTTTCACTATATCATACAATGAGCCAAAAAAGCAGTGAAAAATGATCAGGCTCTTGAGTAACAACACTGAGTAAATAATTTTTAGCAGAACTACACTGTAGGAAACAAAATCCATAACAAACAGAAAAGATATTAGTTTTAGGACTTTATCTGTTAAGTTTAAAGTCTTTTCTATAAATCACAACAAAATGCAATGCATAATTCAAAATACGGGTAAAACACCTCTGAAACATCAATATGGAAAATTTCTTCTTTAACACAGCATATTGTCATATTCCTCTCAATGTTTTTTTCAGGTTTTGGAGAAGGGAAGTATGTCTCGTTTGAGGATCGTCAGTGGCATCAGCCGTGTTTTCAGTGTTCGGAGTGTTCGGTGTCTCTGGTTGGCGCTGGATTCTTCCCCGACGGGACAAAGATTCTCTGCAAAAGCTGCAATGCCAAATAAACGACAACTGCTTCTGTAGATGTGCTGAAGAACAGACCTTTGTGTAATGGAAACAAACTTATGAAATGTTTTACATAATTTATACATGAAATGTATGATGTACATGAATGTTTTTGTGTTACATTCTCCCAAATCTGTTTGTTAAAAATCTCTAGACATGGTTGATTCATGCCAAAGTGACTCAGTTTCCTGAGATTATGTTGTTTTCATTATTGTAGTCCTTCTTTGCATAGTTTTGATTTTAAGTATGAGTAATTTCCCATGTGTTTGCATTAACATCAGGCCTTTAAATTCCCTCCAACAGCAACATTCCTCAATGAAATTTACATTTGAACAAAATAACCAATCACACGCACCCATCTCCAGCTAAGATAACATTCATTCGAAGCGATAACGCTCATTATAGAACCCAAAATATTTGTAACAACCATTTTGATTACAACAATAATAATTATATAAATCGAATATAAATCTGTAATCCCTTAAGGAGAAACACATGTAAATCAGAGAAATACATTAGAAAATGGATAGTGATAATTATGCAGCATATCACAGGAAACAAAATATTATATAAAGGATTGTATTATACATAGGACTTTCATTTGATGTGTAAGAAAAACTTGCTTCAACTTGTTTTCTTCCATTAGGTCTATATACAGCTGGCACTAGTGTCACAGCCTCATAGAACACTGAAATCACGGAGGGAAACTCTTTTTAGTGCATTGAAATAAAGTATACTACTTACTTTTATTAGTGTATACTAATTAGTGTATTAATATTTCTTAAAAGTGTGCTTTGAATGCTTTAAAAATGAGTTCAATCTTAGTAGACTTTTATATAGTAATCCTAAATTTAAATTAAATTGATTTTATTAAAAATATATTACTAATGTACTAACTGTGGTACTTAAGTACACTTAATATAAATGCACTAATTATCACTAACACTTAAATTGATTTTAAATGTAGTCAGATAATGTAAACAAAATATACAGTGTTTTATAAGTGCATTACTTAAAAAATGTGCTATGAACGCTTTACATAAAATTTTAGGGGATTCTTATATAGACTGTCACTAAGTTCTATTTTAATGGGGTTTTTTTATGACAAATTAAACATGCAGGTTAAATGTGTATTAAAATGTACAATTTAACAGTAAGTATACTTTTAGCATACTATAAATTAAGACAAGCTTTATTTAAACTTTTATTGATTTATTGAGTATGTTTACAAGCAGGTGGTTCCTTCATGAGTTTATACCAAGGCCGGAGCTGTCTCCCCCTGGTAGCAGGTCCCTTAAGTAGACAGCTCTGTTAGGGTGAGTGACAGGCGAGGGAACCATTGTTTTCCTGTACCAGTATTCCCTTAAATGTAATGTATATAAAAAAGTGACATTATAGACCTTTGAGCTCTGCCCTTCCTAGGGCTTAGAGCTTAGGTTGTGGCCTTAGGGAATAGCGTCACTGACAGTCCCGTGGATCTGAATGAGGGAATCTGACTCCGGCATTTAAGCCCTTTGAGTCCTTGTGTGTGCTTGTCACAGCCAATTTAGGCATTCATTCCCTC
Organism: Anabarilius grahami; assembly: GCA_003731715.1. Classification (NCBI taxonomy): domain Eukaryota; kingdom Metazoa; phylum Chordata; class Actinopteri; order Cypriniformes; family Xenocyprididae; genus Anabarilius; species Anabarilius grahami. Next base: position 2,631,608 of record RJVU01042532.1, read on the forward strand.
AGCCTGGCTGAGTGGGCATTAGTTCCCCAAAGTGTCCTCTAGAGGATGCAGTGCGAGTTCCCATTCGAAAAGGGACTGTCTCAGGTTAGGCTCCCTAACCCTGAGAAGGGAACGAGATGTTGTCTAACTATAAAAAGCAATATTTTAAAGGCACAATATGTAACATTTTTTAGTAAAATATCCAAAAACCACTAGGCCAGTGTTATATATTTTGTTCAGTTGAGTACTTACAATATCACAAATGTTTCCAACTATTTGTAAACCGTAAGAAAATCGCGATTTTAACCAAGGATACGGGACGTGTCCGGGAGTTGCCTGTCAATGGCATCACCCGTGTTACCCTCGGTTTCCGGTTTTTTATTTTGTAGAAACCATGTAAACACCAAAGACGTTTTAATATTTTACTTATTTTATTAGACAAGTGAACAAAACTAATTATTGTTATATAGCTCAACATGTTTAGTCTTATTGTTTAAATCAAATTTTCTTGATTTTCCGAGAGTACCATTTTTTTACCATGCCTCAGAGAAAAATGATTTTGTCAAGTAGCTAATACAGCATTTTCTCCATCATACAATACGTTTTAAAATTAACTGCATGCCGTTTATTAACACAAGCCATCCAGCATTTATTAATGATATTCTAAAATTGATCTAGCTTACTGCAGTGTGCAACAAGAGTCTCACAGGAGTTGCTGAGCGAACGCACAGAGTAACGTTATAACATCCTTTTCAACTAGGGATGGGTAGTTCGACACCCAGTGTTGACACACGTCTCGAGTTTTTGACACACTAGTGCTCCGAAACAGTGTTCAGCAGCATTGCTTGAAATGAGGCTGTTACGTGACCTGTGGGAATGAAGCTTCGTTACCTCACTGACACGTCACACCGGGCTCAAATGAACAAATATTTTCTAAAGCTGGTGACGTGATTAGTAAAATAGGAGCAGCTTAAGCTCCAGCACAGTGAAACAAATAATATTCTTGAATAACAATATGAAATTGCATTTGTATTTGTGCATTTTTTTTTTTAACAATGTGCATGTTTGTGTTGTTTTGTAAGGAACACACAAAAAATGGTGCAATGAAAAAATCAAAGACCTTATTTATTGGCGTATTAAACAATCTATTTAGAAGGTGAAAAGACACAAGTTTGATGCGAGTAAAAACAGAAAGAACAGAAAGTCTTTGTTGTCATTGTATTGTGCAAAATGCAATAAAATTTTGCTGCAAACACACATGCCACCATCTTTCTAATGACATATATGGTTAATAAATATACAAATAAACCTTACAATGACATCCCAACTAACAAAACGTCTCGGGTTACAGATGTAACCCTGGTTCCCTGAGTAGGGAACGAGACGCTGCGTGGCAACGCATTGGGAACCTTCTGCGTGATGTCGTCACTGAAGCACTCATGTATCTAACCAATCGCGTAGCGAGACGTCAGAGACGGGTGACGTCACGGACAAGGAAACTATAAAGCATACCCGGATGCCGAGAACGCTAGCTTCTGGGATAAGTCTGAAGCAAGCACTCGCAAGTATGCTGGGGGTACGGCAGGATACGCAGCGTCTCGTTCCCTACTCAGGGAACCAGGGTTACATCTGTAACCCGAGACGTTCCCTTTCGTGGGAACTGTCGACGCTGCGTGGCAACGCATTGGGAACGCAATCCCAACTATGCCGTAGCTTCAAATACTTGCCAATGTTAGCTTGACAAAATAGAAGACCCCGGAGTGGAGCCAACATCAAGGTTATAAAACCTGATAAATGTGTGCTGGCATGACCATCCAGCTGCATCACAGATATCATTAATGGATATTCCAGACATCAGAGCCTTTGATGCCGCCATACCCCTAGTGGAATGGGCGCGAACAGCCAACAGAGAGGGCTGTCCGGCCGATTCATATGCAAGTGAGATGGCCTCAACCACCCACTTTGCTCATCCCCTGCTTAGATGCTGGGCCCCTTTCTTAGGGGAACCATAACAGACAAACAATTGGTCTGATTTTCGCCACAGGGCAGCTCTGTGGACATAAGCATCCAAAGCCCTCACCGGGCAGAGCAGATTCAGTTTTTCCTGATCCGAAGACTCAAAGGGAGGAGGATAGAAGGCCTGGAGTACAATGGGACTTGGGACATTGGTGGGGACCTTTGGCACATAGCCAGGTCTAGCGTGAAGGAATGCTTTCACCATTCCGCCGTCGTTTTGTCCGTACGGACCAACACGTGGTGGCCCCTCAGGTCTGGGAGGAAGTGTTTCAGTGCTAGAAACACCGGCATCATCTCCAGCCGATTTATGCGCCAGGAGAGCTGATGGTCCTCCCATAGACCCTGAGCCGAGCGACCACTCATGATCGCCCCCCCAGCCCGTGAGGGAAGCATCTGTCGTAAGCATTACGCGACGACGAGGAGTTCCCAGCACGGGTCCCTGGGACAGGAACCAAGGCTTTTTCCACATGACCCGAGCACGAAGGCATCGCCGCGTGACTTCGATCATGCGAAAAGGATTCCCCTCAGGGAAAACCCCTTGGTCCTGAGCCACCACTGTAAGGGTCTCATGTGCAGAAGGCCAATAGTAATCACGTTGGACACAGCTGCCATCAGACCCAACAGTCTCTGAAACTGTTTTACAGTGAGAGTGGTTCGAAGGGAGCCTCAGCTAACCCTTGTAATACCACAGCCAAGTCCCAGGCCGGCCTCAACCTCAGTGTGCCACGGAGGAAGCGTGTGACAAGGGGGTCTCGTCCTTCCGAGGAATCCCCCTCAAGAGGAGCATGATAGGCTGAGATAGCCGCAACATAAACCTTCAAGGTTGAAGGAGATAAACCCTCCGAGAACTTTTCCTGGAGGAATCTTAGCACGAAGCTAATGGAAGAGTGGACAAGGTCCGTATCATTTTGTCTACACCAAGTAGCAAATAAATTCCATTTATAGGAATACAGCTTCCTCGTGGCAGGAGCTCTGGAGTTAAGAATGGTTTCCACAACCTCAGTTGGGAGACCAGCATCTATGAACCTGGCCCCCTCAGAGGCCAGGCCCATAGCTTCAATGTTTCTGGGCGGGGATGTAATATCGTGCCGCCCGCTTGCGACAGGAGGTCCTGTCTGAGGGGAAGCTCCATTGGGGAGCCGTCTAGTAAGGACACTAAGTCCGAAAACCAAATCCTGGTTGGCCAGAATGGGGCTACCAGTATTAGGCTGACCCCTTCCTGGCGTACTTTCTCCAGAACTCCCGGGAGCAGAGCGATCGGGGGAAATGCGTACAGACGCAGCCTCGGCCACGTCTGTAGCATAGCGTCCAGACCCAAAGGTGCTGGATGCGTTAGGGAGTACCAGCGCGGACACTGGGTTGACTCTCCCGAAGCAAACAGGTCGACTTCTGCTCGACCGAAGTTTTTCCACAGGAGCTCCACCACTTCTGGGTGGAGTCTCCACTCCCCGGGCCTCGGCCCCTGCCTCGACAGGGCGTCTGCTCCCACATTTTGATGCCCTGGGATATAAGTTGCCCTCAGTGAGAGCAACTTCCCCTGGGACCATAGGAGGATCTGACGGGCCAAGTAATACAGTCGGCGAGACCGCAGACCCCCCTGATGGTTTATATATGCGACCACCGCTGTGTTGTCCGTGCGGACCAACACATGGTGGCCCCTCAGGTCTGGGAGAAAGTGTCTTAACGCTAAGAACACCGCCATCATCTCCAGCCGATTTATGTGCCAGGAGCGCTGATGGTCCTCCCATAAACCCTGAGCTGGGCGACCACTCATGATCGCCCCCCAGCCCGTGAGGGAAGCATCTGTCGTAAGCATTACGCGACGACCAGAAGTCCCCAACACGGGTCCCTGGGACAGGAACCAGGGATCTTTCCACATGACCAGAGCACGAAGGCATCGCCGCGTGACTTTGATCATGCGAAAAGGATTTCCCCTCGGAGAAAACCCCCTGGTCCTGAGCCACCACTGTAAGGGTCTCATGTGCAGAAGGCCAAAAGATATCACGTTGGACGCAGCTGCCATCAGACCCAGCAGTTTCTGGAACTGCTTTACAGTGAGTGACCGGCCTAACTTCACCCCTTTCACGGCCGCGAGAATGGAACTCACACAAGCAGGAGACAGATGTGCCTGCATCGTGGTGGAGTCCCAGACTACACCTAAATAATTGGTGGTCTGAGCCGGAACCAGCACACTCTTTTTGGCATTGAGCCTCAACCCAAGCCTTTTCATGTGAGACAGAACAACATCTCGATGTTGAACTGCTACCTGCTCTGATCGAGCTAAAATCAACCAATCGTCGATGTAATTCAGTATGCGGATGCCCTGGAGTCTCAACGGAGCCAGAGCTGCATCCACACACTTCGTGAATGTGCGGGGTGATAATGATAGGCCAAACGGAAGAACCCTGTACTGGTAAGCTTCGCCCCCGAAAGCAAACCTGAGGAACTTCCTGTGAGAAGGATGGATGGACACCTGAAAGTACGCATCTCTCAGGTCTATCGCCACAAACCAGTCCTCGGACCTGATCTGTGGGATAATCTGTTTAAGTGTAAGCATCTTGAATTTGAGCTTTTGTATTGAGCGATTTAGCACATGTAAATCTATGATAGGACACATCCTTCTTTGGAACAATGAAGTAGCGGCTGTAGAAGCCTGACAGCTTGCTGGGAGGAGGAACCCTTTCTATAGCTCCTTTTCGCAAGAGTGTCATAACCTCTTGTTCCATAACCAGAGACTGCTCGGGGGTCACCACTATGGGAAAGACCCCGTTGAATCTGGGCGGGCGAGACCCGTTCTGTAACCCTTTTCTATGACGAGCAGCACCCATTTTGATATATACGGTAGAAGTTTCCATTCTGCCATAAAATCCACTAAGGGAACCAGTCTCTCGAGACTGGCCTCTGGTGTTTTTTGAGCACTTGATTCGACGTTCTGAAGCGGCGCACCGGCAGAAAACAGACGAATCAAGTCATGACCGGCCCTCCTCGGAGGGTCGGTGGAGACCGCTGCGCCCTGACGCACACTGGGTGGCAGGGTTAGCATAACGGCCCCCTGAGGGCGCCAAAGAGGGACGGGTGTCAGATATTCTAACACAGGACCCCCTCCGGAGGGGGCTGCCCTCTTTGAAGCCTTCTTGGTGATAATAACAGTCCGTAGATCTGTCTTACTTCACAAAGACTTCAGCTGTGTCGCCTGTCCCGGTCCCCAAGCTTTCTGCGGGGGAGCAAGGGTGGCGACACCCTTTTCCTTTAAATTCCTCAGAATTTAATGTATTCAATATTTCATTTAATCCTCAAATTAAATGCAGCCCAAAACAGTCAAAAATGACAGGCTGAATATATTAGAATACAAAAAGAATTATAGCTCGTAATAGTTTGCAAGTATAGGGAAAGAGAGAAAGGGAAACTCCCGTCTGCTCAGTTCCCTCCAGATATATATAAACACATTATATACAATATATACTATGTGCACGCAATCTATGCGCAGCCTCGGCAAACGCAAGATCCGAGCGAGCCGTATTTTTTTTTTTTTTTTTTTGTTGCACACTTAATCTACGCGCTGCCTCGGCAAACGCGAGATTCGAGCTATATATTCTTTATTGCAGGCTTAATCCACGCGCTGCCTCGGCAAACGCGAGATCTAAGCCTTGCGTTAGACTTTTATTCCCTCGAGAATAAAGCCAACAGGAGTGGAGATAAAAACTCCCGCTAGTGCATTTCTTTCTTTACACTCCGGGACATTTTTATGAATGAACCGTCAGCTGCTTTGTTTTTGAACTGACGTGCATGCTCCACTCCCTAAATTCAGAAAGATGTTGGAATAATAAACGTGTGCTTTTGGAACACGATGTGTGTGAGGTGGCGAGTCCTCAGATCGATATCACAATATCCACCTCCTCAGAGCTGGGCATGTGAAATACCGGTGCCTCAACCCGGGGAAGGAAACCACAGAGCGTGCTTCCACCTGGGAGACGGCACTGAACCTGGCAGGTAAGGGCAGAGAAAGGGCAGCGCCCGTCTCTAACCCCTCTGTCAGATCCATTTGTGAACCCCACGAATGGAGCCGTCGCTCTGCCTCAGCACAAGCGGGACGCGATCCGCGGGGAACACTGGAACACAGTATTCTGAGAGCGAGTTTCTTTTTTACAGTGCACACAGACAGCTCCCTCGAGAGCTACCTGAGTATGCTCAACTCCCATTCAACTGCTGTTTCTCGCCATAATACGTGTCTTTTTTATATATAAATATATGGATTGGTGTGAGATACTCTTGTCCTCAGACAAAGAGATCGTGACTTGTTTATATGAAATAAGACAAACAACACCAAATAAGACACACGATAACATAGAGTGCTTGCTGAAGACAACAGAAGCTAGCGTTCTCGGCATCCGGGTATGCTTTATAGTTTCCTGGTCCGTGACGTCACCCGTCTCTGACGTCTCGCTACGCGATTGGTTAGATACATGAGTGCTTCAGTGACGACATCACGCAGAAGGTTCCCAATGCGTTGCCATGCAGCGTCGACAGTTCCCACGAAAGGGAACTGAATGATACAGGTAGTGTAGGAATTTTTATTGACCACCAGATGGCGAAGTAGAGCACTGTTTCAAAAGCTTCGAAGCACCGATGCCTTTTTGATGTAAAAGCCTCACTGCTTCAAAAGCTTTGTTCGGCACATCCCTATGTTCAACACAGTCAAATGTATATAATGATAAACAGCGCTGTGTTACTTCATACGCTTGACCGGAAAAAGCAGAAGCGACGACTGTGGCATAATAAGAGCTCCATTGCTCTCGAGGCGTGTTGTATTCATCTCATTAGCAACTGCTCCAGCAGCCTCCTTCAGCTCCAACATCACTCGGCCTTGCGCTGCTTCATACTACAGTAATGTTAAAAATCTCATCCATGAACATGATTTCTGCTCGAGTCCCGTCCCGATTCTTTTCCACCGGCTGTGAGGTGAAGACGACATCTCCCAAGAATCTGCGCTCAAACTCTGCTTCATCAAGCTACGCCTTTGTTTTAAATAGGTGACCTCTAGCGGAGAAAAATCTACATATTGTAGCTTTAATCTTTAATTTCATAATAGATATCTAAATTAATTTATTAGTCCCTCAAGGATTCCGCAGTTTCAGAATTTAAAGCAAAATGAAGCAAACTCCACAATATTCAGTATTCATTATTCAATATTAATTGCAATTTTTCTAAATTGCCGCAGATTTTGGGCCTAGACACATCGTGTGACATCGTCACAATGCACATTCAGCCAAAGTCTACTTCGAAGTAAATCTCTAAACTTCTGTTTGCACCATTGCTTCGGCAATGCCTGCATCTGTCACTATTAGTCAGTCAACCACCGTAACCCCACTCCCGCTGTAAGCTGAATGACATAGTTTCCATCTGTCGGTTCTTTTTATCAACAGTGCCTGTATGATGCATAAAAGAGGCTTGCACACTCAGCAAACAACCCCAAAAAGGGACGAGGAGCAAGGCAGAACAAGTGAAGATGACGCTGAATGAAAATGTAAATTCACTCTCTGACAGTAGGTGGCGCTTACAGAAGTGAAGTGAAGTGAAGTGACATGTGGCCAAGTATGGTGACCCATACTCGGAAAGAACAGGGGTAATATAGGATTACTCCTGTATACACAGAAGGCTTCTACTTTACATTTCTGGCACCACTTGTCATGGAAAGAAAGTAAAATACAAAACAAAAACACAATGCAATAGGCTTACAATGATGATTGAGAGATTCCTCAAACATTACTCAAAAGCCTGCTGTATCATATTTGATACATAATATATACAAAATTGATTGATACCTTGATACTGCAATATAACATTTTGTTAATTTGTTTGTTTGTTTTGTTTGGTGTTACATTTGAAATTAAATGTTGAAATTACATTTTTATATTATAGTGTTCTCCTTTTAGGAACTACAGAGCCCAATGGTTCTTGAGGTCTGAAAAGTAATACAAATGTTTGAAGAATGTTGACTGTGGTGTATTGTCACTGAAAACTACACAAGAAATGTTGTAAATGTAAATATTGGCACAAATTTTGAGAAAAGCTGCCACAAATTTAGTTTTTTTAGGCTGCAAAAATCAGAATAAAGTCCCGCGAAATCCTGGAGGGACTGATTTATTGTAATGAACAGGTGTGATGACCAGTGGACTTGAGTTTTTACCTCCATCATTAAAGCATGGGCATAAAAATGGATAGAGATTGCCAGTGAAAGACTGACCAGTGTAAGAGTAGATATGAGAGCTGGACTCCACATCATAAAAGGAGACCAGACCCTCCTCATAATCCACAAACACACCGACCCGCTGCGGCTTCACTTTTAGACACAGAGAAACAGGAGGACCAGCAAAGGCTTTATATTGATTCCCATTCCTCAGCCACACAGTCCAGCATCCATTACTGGGACTCAACATGATCTCTCCCTTCCTGTTAATGGATTCTCTGGCCACTCCTAAGTCCCATTTAGTCTTTCCCTTCACCTGCACCTCAAAATAAAATCTTCCTGAGGAGAATCCCTCTTTTCCCAGGACACATACACAGTAATCAAATCTCTTTGGGTTGTCTGGACGTTTCTGCTCTATGTCGCCATCTCTCACTTGTTTTCCATCATCAGACAGGATGAGAGCAGGATTAGCTGTACCAGGATCCAGAGTCACATCCACTGAGAAAACAGAAAATATGAATCATAACTTCACAATACAAAGATGATTGTGATGATGATGTTTGAAATATTTAATCAGTTCATCATCCTGTATGTCAGTAATGAAGCTGTGAGTATATGAATGTAATCTAGTGTAGTTCAGACACACACTGTACCTGCATACTGCTGTATCCTCTTCAGCACTGTAGAGACACATGACAATAAAACATCATCAGATCTTTGAGACATTTTATGTGTGGAATTATAGACAAGCTTTAAAGGGATAATTCTTATAATAATAAGATATGGGGACAGGATAATGACTTTTTTTCTCCTCAGAAGAACAGTAAATTAGATTTTTAGCTGAAACCATGGTCCTTGGTGATCCATATAATCAATAATTCAACAGCTTCTGTCACTTTGAGAGTCAAATAACATACTCAGGCAAAACAAAATTAATACCCATGGCTCCTGATGGTATTAGCCCCCCCCCAAAAAAAATAATTAAGGGGGCTCAGGAGAAGCTTAAGGAGTCTGAAGAACGGAGTGGGTTCGTGGGCTGGAGCGTGCTCGGCGGCGACTGAGACTGGAGATACCGGTTTGGCTGAGACTGGAGATACTGGCTCGGCTGAGACTGGAGATACTGGCTCGGCGGCGGCGGCTGGAGCAGAGGGCTCGGCGGAGACTGGAGAAACTGGCTCGGAGAGGGCTGGAGCTACAGGTTCGGTCCAAAAGTCTCTTAGCCAAGTAGCATCCCTTGACTGCTCGTGAGAGGCTGGAGCGTGCTCGGCGAGGGTTAAAGCGGGCTCGGAAAGGGCTGGAGCGGGTTCGAGACAGGCCGGCTTCTTCTTCCTCCTCCTCTTCTTCGGCCCTCTGGACCCAGCGGAGGTATGTGGGTCCAGCAGGACACAGGGGAAAAGTTCACTGGAGGGGTATGTGGAGGAAGATGGAGACTGACGAACTGGCCAGGCCGCCCCTATTTCTGGGGGAGCTGGACGAGACATGCACGTAATTTCCTGAACCTCTTCGATCACAAATTTGGAGCCATTTAAATACAGAATCAAATTAATAGTATCGTTTAAGGAAACATAATCATCAGGTTCATCAAAACGTATGGAAGTGAGTGCAGGTGTGGAGACAAGAGGATGATGGGAAATGGAGTCCGGGAGACAAGGGAACTGTGACAATGGAGAGGCTCTGGCGTTGTGTCCATGACATGTAGAGGCTCTGGCGTGGCGGCCATGACATGGAGAGGCTCTAGCGTGGCGGCCATGACATGGAGAGGCTCTGTCATACGTTATTAATAACGTATATTACATATTACAAATCCAACTGTGACAACGTCATTATGTGACAGGAAGCTTGTGTTCCAGACTCTCATGAATGCACTCAGGACCATTTGCTGAGGCTGTGGATTACAGGTAATGATGTTGTAAATAACGTTCAGTTTCTTGCAGAGACTAATCATTTCACTTTTTTTAACATAAGACCTCAATGTAATGTCAAACGACACTGGTATTCACTGGTACTGTCTTCTTTGTTCTGCTGGGGAAAAAAAGTCACCTAGATCTTGTACAGCATGAGGGTGAGTAAATTATAGCAAATGTTCATTTTTGGGTGAACTATCCCTTAAAGCTTGTCTATAATTCCATACAAAAATATATCCGTTATAACACATGAACAATCACATAAACAATCACAGTTAATAAACAAAATTAATGTTTCTCATGGTTGTGGTTATAGTAACAAAGCCTCCAGTACAAGATGAACAGCTCAGAAATTAGAGCTAAAAAAATACCTACTCTCTTCAAGAAGAGCTGTGAGGTGATGATGAGACACAAACACATGATCACATACTTCTCTTATTTCAGTCCAGACCAGACTCATTCTTCATTACTGATATTAAAGGTAGGGTAGGCATTTTTTTTCATAAACACTTTTTGTTATACTATACTAAAACTCTCTTCACATCCTGATAGCAATCAATAATACATGTGGTCAATGTATTGGATGCAATGATACGATGTCTTACCTGCCTGTTAGTGTATGTATTTCCATACCTTTGTGCACCTGCTCACGCAGACATCACACATCATCAGCTCATTCCGTAAAGCTATGTAGAGTCGTGGACAGAGTCACAGAGTGCCAAAACAGATTTTTACAGTTCCTGCTGAACCAAAACAACGAGCTTATGCTGCGTCCATATCACAACCGTAATTACGAGATGGCAACCTGTGATGTTCTAGAGCTGTTCATGTCCTCAGACTCAGATTTATACGTTTCTATGTCAGCACTATCAATGCCAAAATGAATCTGCAGCAGTCAGGTGGTACAAGTAAGAGCTCTGTAAGTTGTTTACGTTCATTATTATTGTAATGTTATGTGGTTTGAGACAGGAGATAATTTAACAATGTCTCTTGTCTCATGACGCTTTGCAGACTCTGCTGTGTGCGTTCATGTGTTTTGAATGAGGCGTGGCTCTGGAGATGCTCTGAAGGGAGGGTTGGACCTTATTCTTTCAAAGCTAGGTTGCTTTTGCTAGCCTCTCCGAAATGGCCTACCCTACCTTTTAAATGATCATAAATACCATAATGATAAATACCAATAACTGTACCAGTTTGTGTGAGTTTCTCCTGTAGAGTGTCCTGCAGTTGAGTCAGAGCTCTCCTCAGAGTCTCCAGACTCTCATCAGTCTTCACACTGATCTCGTTCCTGGTGTTTCTAGAGCTGCACAGGGATGAGTAAATCTACAGCAGGAGAGAGGAGAAATCCTTCAGCATGGGGAGTGTTATGGTGTCATATACTGGTCAGGTGATCTTCAGTGTGTGAGAGCTGCTCCAGCTCAGTGTTTCTCATCTTTAGCTCAGTGATCTCCTGCTCCAGCTCTTCAATGAGCTCTTCCTCCTGTTTCTCTGCTGCTCCTCCATCATCTCAGTTCAGTCTGACATCTCTCAATGGAGCGGATGAGATCAGTGAAGAGCTCGACACGGGCTGCTTTCTCCTCCTCTGAGTTTCTCTGCTCAACCAAGTCAATCAACAAATTATTATCTGTGTTAAGGTAAGAGTCTGTGTTTCTTTTGCACATATTTCTGTGTTTCTGTAGTTTTCAAAATCCAACATNNNNAAATTTTGTATGTGAAAAAATATATAAATAAATTTAATATAAATTAAATTATTTTAAACACACTTTTCTGACTTCTGCTGAGTGTTTGATGTCTTGAATCTTCTTGATTCTTTCCTTGATCTTCTGCTGCACATCTTTCTGTGTCTTTATCAGTTTAGTCTATAGACAGAGAACAACAAAATATGTTTTTTATAATTATTTATTTAATAAAATCAAACTTCATTGTCACAGCTTGGCTGAAAATGATGAGAGTTTTAAAATCAGTTTGTTAGTGACTTCTACTACCTTCTTCTCTTTACTCTCCTCCTCTATAGGAACAGTGTTGTGGTTCTTGTGGTCTGTTACGGCACAGATCGGACACACACACGTCTGATCATCTCTACAGAACAGCTCCAGAGGTCTCTCATGTTTCTGACATATATAGTCCTCCAGATTATGCACAGGTTCCATCAGTTTGTGTTTCTTTAAACCTGCTACTGTCAAATGACGCTCCAGGTGAGTTTCACAGTAAGAGCTCTGACACACTAGACACGATTTTATAGCTTTCAGCTTTCTTTCCTCACAGATGTCACACAGAACTTCAAGTTCTTTTGTTTTTTCTCCGGACGTTTCTTTTTATAGTGATCTACAACTTCTCTGAGTGTGGTATTAATCTTGAGATCAGGTCTGTTCTTGAATGTTTCTTTACAATATGGACAGTTGCAGGTCTGGCTGTTGTCCCAGCACTTATTCAGACAGGTCTTGCAGAAGTTGTGTCCACATGGAGTGGTGACTGGATCAGTGAACACATCCAGACATATAGAGCACTGAAGCTCCTCAGTCAGTGGACCACTGGAGGATGACATTGCTGGAAATCACACATTTTATTTAATCTAAAGTCTTTTGCTTAAATGACTAAAATAATAAGAAATATTGCTGCAAGCAGCAATTAGGGGGCCAAGCACAACAGAAGCAAACAAGGAAGCTAGCAGCAGACCAACAATGTCATAATGGACTGTGATAGCAACTAAGACAAAGACACTGCATGTCAATTTTGAAGTCAATCAGACCAACAGTACTGTAGTTAGAGCCATTTTCATGTTTTGTTCAATTATAGCACCACCAAGTGGCAGTCCCACCATTTTTTTTTTGTGTGTGTGTGTCCTCAGAGTGCCCCCATACATAAGCGTGTCAAATTTAGTGAAATATCTCATTTTGTTTAGGATATCTCATTTGGCCATCAGCATGTTGTCAATGACCTATGTTTCCAAATTTCCTACAGTGGTTTCGTCTCGATCAGACTAACGGTTTCTAAGATATTCGCGAATGTTGTTTAAATGCTAATCACAACTTTGTACCAACCATAAGGCAAAACCTAGCATTTTTGGTATAGTTGGACTTGGCATGGATTCAGGAATCCCATGAAAATAAGTCATCCACATGCAAAGTTCTAAGCATGTAAATAATTTTTTCACCACTAGGCAGCACTGGTACGAAACTTCTCAGTCTCCTTATGCTACTTTCTTGCGTTCGTAAAATACAGCAATTTACTTCAAAATTCAAAATGGCCAACACCCAAAATGGCAGATATGGGAAAATTGGATATCATTGGCATGACTTGGCATGATGCCCCATATCAAACAAGACCACTTTTATGATTTTTGGACAAACCATTCAGAAGTTATAAGCAAAAATAGCCATTTTTGTATCTAGGTGGCGCTGTGCTGAAACGCAGAATACTTGTGATGACATAGACCAAGTTTGGTCTGAATACGATAAAGCATTAGATATGGTAGAGATAGAGCCTTACATCTATTTTCGCAAGCACTATAAACTTTACATATTAACGTATTCATTTGCACATTTTTCAGAAACGTTTAGACAAATCAACTTGAATTCCATAACTTTTTGTTGGCATGGTCTGAAGATGTTCTGGATTCTTTTTCATGAAAATTGCAGCAACAGCCTAGGAAGGGTTAGAAAAAAATAGGGGTTTTTTTTAGGAAAATTCAAATTGTTATGATTGAATCAGCTTGAGCCAAGGAATCAGAGGAAAAAATATTTTTTTCTAACCCTTATGGTTCAAAAGTTATTAGCATAAATGCAAGTAAAAATTTGGACAGTTGGTGGCACTAAAAAGATTGAGTTAGAGACAGCTAAATCAGTGTGGTTAATGTTGGGACTGACCTCTATCTGTGCACCAAATTTCACAACTTTCCCGTAAGCGGTTCTATGGGCTGCCATATAGACTTCCAGAGCGAAAGAAGAAGAAGAAAAAGAAGAACGCCAACGGATACAATATGTGCCTATATACGCATTGCTTTACAACCAATCAAATTACATACTTTTAATATGATTCTGATACCATTTCAGTGCAGTAAACAATTAAAGTTTTATTTATTTATTTATTTGTTTAGGCTACTCCATACACCAAGTATAAAAAGGTGTCATGCAACAGAAGAGGAGGCTAATGACGATAATGCAACAGCCTTTATTGACAGAAAGGTGCAAATGCAAACTTGAGCAGGTGAGTAGATCAGTGACACTGGTGCGCTGACACTTAACTTGAAAAGAGTTTTGTAAGAGGTATCTTTGCTGGGCAGAGGATCAGGCTCAGGACTGAAGAAGATGAGGACACGAAGACAAAGAATCACCGTAGTTAGTTTTGTTTGTAGAAAGGCAGTCAGGCAGTAGTCCTCAGCCATCCAGTCATCACCATCTCCCATCAGTCCCACTATACCACCTCTGCCTCCTCTCAGCAGTGTGGCACCATCTCGGACCTGCTGGGAGCCATCTCCTCCTGAGCATGAGGAGCCCGAGGCTCAACTTCCAGCGTCGGTGCACTACGATTTCCCCTGACCCGTCGCCCTGGCTCCTGGGCCTGCGCTCCTTCCACCCTTGACCTCAGTGTGAATCATCGGCCATTCAGCCTCGCCGGACTCCCTCGGCACGTCAGCTCTACCTGGGTCGGACATCGCTTCACCTGCTCTTGCGGACCATCCTCTGCTCTGTGGTCCTCCAAACCTTTGGCTTTGGCTTGCTTTGCCCTCCCTCAGGCTCCGCCTCCACCCTTGTTCACTCCAGTTCATCCTCTGACCTCCGGATCGCCACTTCACTTCTCAGGAGGTTGTCACTGCGGCTCCATCACAGCAGCCTAGATCTTCACCATCTCTCCACCACCTCGGCTCTTTGGCTACATGTTGGTCTCCATCCATGCCGTCCTTGCCTTCTGTCATCCCCATTGCGGTTCCCATCAGTACTCCTCCGCAGCTCCTCCCTCCAGCAATGGCGCCATGGGGCAGTTCCCTGGCTGATAAACATCCAGCATCCCCTGCTCAGAGTCATCCAATGGCTTTCTCCACCTCCATCACCAGCTTAGACTTTTTGTTTGTCTTCCTCCCAGTCATCCGTCCACCTCCAGAGCCTCCTCCTGCCTATTTGTGCCATCCCTTCACCAGCTCCATTTCCCGTCCCTTCGCCATCCATCTCCTCATCCTCGCCTTCTGGGAGGGGGCATTCTGTCACGGTTTTGTTTAGACTTTTTGTGTTTTGCCACCTTCTGCCTGATTTAATTGTTTGTTATCATGGTTATTCATTTGATTTCGTCATTGGGTTCAGCTGTGATTGCCTCATTACCCGGTGTATATAAGTTGTAGTATTCTGATTTGAGTTTGCTTACAATTTATCAATTTATGTCTTATTCTACTTTATTAAATGGTGTTTTTCCAATATTCCAAAAATTGGTTTGTATTGACTGACATCACACTTATTATCAGTTTGTTTTGGGTACATTGTTTTTTGTTGTTGCTGTTGCTTTTCTAAGTGTATGTTTGTATTGTTTTAGTGTTTCACATTAAAGTCTTATCAGTTTTCTTAAAAAAAAATTCTAGAAATAATTAAAATGATTGATGGTACACAGATGTTTTAATATATCAAACATGTTTATTTGTCCACTTTCCTTGTATATGTGTTATAAAAGATAAAATTAATTATTTTTAAAATACAGTTGTACTTTTTCTAAACCAACTCTAAACTAATTTTAATCTACTGTAAAATATATTCTAGTCTGAACCTTCTCTCCCCATATATCTCTCCAGTCTATGTGAAAATGATCTTTTCAGACAGAAACCTAACATTTCACATAAGATTTGCAACTTTCTAAGCATAACTTTTGGGCAGAGTTTGTTTGGGCCTTCAGCTGTCCTTCCTGTAGCCTTTCTCTCCTCATCTACAGCATCTGAAATAATAGTCAGAATAGGTTCTTTATTTGAGAACTTCATGACTGTTCAAAAAGTAAGCATGTGTATAGTATTGTGGCAAGCAGGACAAAGCCGAGGGCCATGAGAATGAGGCAATCTCAGGAGCATAAAAGGAGGAGCAATGACAGGAAATGGCAAGAGAGGACCAGACCTGGACTTTACATTATGTTTTGTTTATGTGTGTGCAGTCGTCATCCATGAGGGGCTGCTGCTTTTACTTTCATTTTGTATTTCTTTGTTTATTTATTAAAGTTTGTTGAATGTTCGCCAGTTCTGACCTCCTTCCACACTCCGAACCTCACTGCAAGTATGAATAAAGTATTATCAAGCATGAATGAGTGTAGTATAAATGCAATCTGAATGTATACATCCACTGCCATGGTTAGCATTGTCATGTGAGCTATAGAGTTACTTGTGTGGTTTCCCTGTCATTCATGACTCTCCTCCCATGGTCTGTGGATAGTAAATTGTCCATTGTCCATTTGATGTGAACTTCAGAATCTTGGCAGAAGAAGTAGGACACTTTTTATTACAATATGTTTTATGAATACTGTGAATTTAGGGCTGGAGCCTATCCTAGTTTATTGGACCAGAAGCGGGCGAAAGCACTCTGGACACATGACCAGTCCCAGGGCTCTAACACATGGGCAATTTTGACTGTCCAATTCACCTAACCTGCATGTCTTTAGACTGTGAGTGGGAGGAATGTTGCTCCCTGCATAATAAAACATTCCTCCAGGTATTTCACTTTCTCTGAATCTCTCACCGAGTGATGTCAGAACTCCTCCTGTATTTATACATTTACACCTGTCACTGTATTCAGTGTTTTGGGACTGATGTTTCTATCAGATTAATCTCAGTGTTTGTACATAGCCTGGGGACATTTGCTGTGAAGCAACAGCTCTAACCACTGAGCCACCGTGCTGCTGTATACATTAACAATAAAATAAACCATAAAGCATATGCATTTTGTTTTCAGATTTTTAATTACACACACTCACAAAAACAAAAAAATACATTGTAAAAATACAAAAGAAAGTACATTTTTATATCATACTTATCAGGGCATGCTCATTTATTTTAGTTGACAGGTGTGATGATCAGTGGGGTAGAATTTGTACCATAATAGTTGAAGGATGGGCTAAAATATGGATAGAGTTTCCCAGTGAAAGACTGACCAGTGAAAGAGTAGATATGAGAGCTGGACTCCACATCATAAAAGGAGACCAGACCCTCCTCATAATCCACAAACACACCGACCCGCTGCGGCTTCACTCTCAGAGACAGAGAGACAGGGGGATTAGAGAAAGCTGCATATTTGTTTGAGAAAGACACATTTTTATTCCAATTGAACAGCCACAAAGTCCAGTATCCTTTACTGGGAGTCATTGTGATATTTCCCTTCCTGTTAATGGATTCTCTGGCCACTCCTAAAGCCCAGGCAGTCTTTCCCTTCACCTGCACCTCAAAATAAAATCTCCCTGAGGAGAATCCCTCCTTTCCCAGGACACTTACATAGTAATCAAATCTCTTTGGGTTGTCTGGAAGTTTCTGTCTAATGTCTCCACATCTCACTTGTTTTCCATCATCAGACAGGATGAGTTCAGGATGAGCTGTATCAGGATCCAGAGTCACATCCACTGAGAAAACAGAGAATATGAATCACAACTCCACAACACAAAGTTTAATGATCTTGAATTTTAATATTGAATTTTGAATCATCCTGTAGGTCAGTGATGAAGCTGTGAGTATATGAATGTAATCTAGTTCAGACACACACTGTACCTTCATACTGCTGCATCCTCTTCAGATCTGTAGAGAGACATGACAATAAAACATCATCAGATCTTTGACATGTTTTATGTGTGGAATTACAAGCTTTAGGGTTTTATTAAATATTTTATATTAAACTATATTATATGTTATATTAAATATGTATGTGTGCTCATGCCCCCTTTCAAACTCACATGCAGTTTAAGATTAGACTATTTAAGTTATATTAGGTTGACTTTCATTTTTTTCATATTACAGACAGAATTCCTCTGTCTTGACTTTTGGAAAAACAATTGTATGTTTACAAACAACATTCCACATATGTAACTATGTTAACAATATATCGATATCAATAATGTGGTTCTTAAATAACAAATATTACACTTTTTTAGAATAGCATGAAATGTGTCATTCTTGTTCTGTACCTTTCATTTTAAAATAATCTACAACTTCTCGGAGTGTGGTATTAATCTTGAGATCAGGTCTGATCTTGAATGTTTCTTTACAATATGGACAGTTGCAGGTCTGGCTGTTGTCCCAGCTCTTATTCAGACAGGTCTTGCAGAAGTTGTGTCCACATGGAGTGCTGACTGGATCAGTGAACACGTCCAGACATATAGAGCACTGAAGCTCCTCCGTCAGTGGACTGCTAAAGGATGACATCACTGGAAAGAGAAATGATGAAGATAAATCACCTAGTCTTAAGTTTGGACACACTTGAAATACAGAAGTTTCTCACAGTCTTTAAGACTTTGTGATCTAATTTCTACTGTTTATAAAGAATCTCATGATGCACCTCATGAAGCTTGTCAAGAGTTTCTAGAGTAGAGACAAAGAGTGGCGACTTTGAACAAAATTCAAATATGTAAGAGATCATGTACAGTCAGCTGATCATTACTGCAAAATGAACCTAGAGAAAGTGATCAGAACCCTAATGTGAAGCTCATTACATGAACATTTACCAAATAAATAAATGCATAAAAGATATGATTTAAATGATTTAATTATCTGCTACTGTACATTCCTGTACTTTACATATTAAATATTATGAGAAGAGTGAGAGAAATCCACACACACTAATTCATTCTTCCCCTTATGTTTTTTTTTTCTTTCTTTTTTTCAGACCTAAATGGAGGTGTATCCTCAATACTATTTCTCCTGGTTTTTCTTGCTTTTGTTGATGTTGGTGAAGATTCTGCAATTTGTTCCTATAATAATTCTTGTTTATTTAGTCACTGAAGTTTAAATGAAATCTTACCTCAAGTCAGATTTAGTTTTACTTATTCTTTATAATATTATTTCACATCAGATCATTTCAAACAGCACACGGTTCATTCACTTTTGTAAAGGGCTCTTCAAACCCCTGAAAGAGAGGGATGTTCAAGTTTAAATTATTTATTTTCTTCTTTTTTTTCAGACTTAAAACCAATTTGGATCATGACCATTTAATCAAATTGTATATTAAATTAGTTCAATCTCATATAAGAATTGACAGTGAGGGAAACACAATCATTGCTTTGAAACACAGTGAACTCTGACCTGCCATTTAGACTAACGAAATTACAAGTGATATATTTTCCAACAAAAATATATATTTCTTTGTATAAAACATCTATCCACAACATATATTATAAAGCAGTTTTAATTGTGTTTAATGTAAACGTGATTTTCAGCTGCAGTAGCAGGTTTTGTCTTCAGTAGATCTTCTTCTTCTTCTTTGGAATTCTGGCATTTCCGCACCATACGCACATACCGCCACCTACTGTTTTTATTCATGCATGGATGATAGTCACGCCTCTATTCATATTTTTATTTTATTGTTTGTTTTATTTCGGGTTCACTCAAGCTGTATTTCTGGCTGCTGCATGTTCAGCTCCCATGCCAAAAACCAACTTGTGTGTTCCCATATTCCTTTCTTTGATTTTTTTTTATTTAGGCCTAGGCTATTTATTTTTTATTCCCTATCAATATTAATATTCCATTACTGTCTATAGATCATTTAGGCCTACTTCCTAGTGACCAAATGGCACCCTAAACCTTCACGGTCTTCCTCTGAGTCCGCTTTCGTAACGTAATGCTACAGTGCTTTGACTACCGGGTAGAAGTCCTTTGCTCGCAAACTTGCGGGCTCGGCTGAAGTGCGCATCGAATGAGATAGGGCCCATAGCGGCCCTTCTGAAATCTAAAATGATGAATGGGACACCCTATGGTCTTGTGGACTTAACGGACACGCGCACGCAGCGACAAAGTCCACAAGACCGAAAGTGAACATGAAGTGCGCCATTTGGGAAAGCTAGGGTCAAAATGACAGAAACACCGACTTTTTTCTTTAGGCTATCAAATGACATAGCCTACTTCTAATACAATTCTGATATCATTTCAGTGCAGTAAACAAAGTTGAGTATTTTACATGCTTAAACCTGTTGTGTTCAACTTATTCCAGTTCAACATAAACCTACTAAACCAGATCACTTCCATCATAAACCTGTTCAGCTCAATCTCTCTTATATTTCTATCTCTTACCTGGGAGTATCAGATGTGTCCACAAGACTCTTTGAACGGCTCAATGAATATTCTGTTGTTCAAAGACGTTGATCGCTTCAGATGTCCATATTGCTGTTGGTCAAGTTAGTTTCACTTTCGGTAACAATTTAGAATAATGGTCCGTCATTAATAAGTAACTATGCAGGAAGTGATGCAGGACAAATGAGTAGTTCTACTTTAACACTTCAGCTACTATTAACTAATATAGAAACAAGCTTAAATAATCAGTATGTAATATCACATTTAGGACTAAGATAGTTCCTTATTAGGTAATCAATAATTACAGAATGAGATTGGCATAATTAAGAACTAATAGATAACTATGACAAATTATATAGAATTACTAATTAATTACCAGGCCTAATCACAACATTAAAGTTTCTGAGATGTGAGCAATTATCTTTTTTTACTCTCAACGTGGTCATGAAATGCATCATTAATTGCTCAAGTGTAGTCACTATGCAGGAACTCGTGACCAGGACCATTATTTTAAAGTTAAAAACATCTTTTTCACTTTAAAATAATGGTCCAGATCAATAGTAGTTCTTGAAGATTGTCCTTTTTTACTCTCAACGTGGTCATAAAATGCATCACTAATTAATCAAGTACCTATTCTACAAGAACTACTAGTGATCTGGACCGTTATTTTAAAGTGAAAAAGATGTTTTTAACTTTAAAATAATGGTCCTGATCACTAGTACTTCCTGCATAGTGACTAGGTAACACTTGAGTAATTAATGATGCATTTTATGACTGTATTCAGAGTAAAAATGATGACTGATTATGTCTCAGACACACAATAATGTTCTTTACAATTTGTCCGTTAGTTACTAGTTATTAATGATGGTAATCTTATTGGTAATTATTGATTAGCTAATAAGTAACTATCTTCTAAATATGATATTACTTACTGATCAGTTAAGCTTCTACATAGAAGTAGCTGAAGTGTTAATGTAGTACTACTCATTAGTCCTGAATTACTTACATAGTTACTTATTATTAACGGACCATTATTCTAAAGCGTTACCTCACTTTCTACAACTACAGTGATGTCAGAGCTCTCATTTTTTTTTACAATCACTTGGACACATTTTTCAATATTTGGGTCACTTTCATCTCAACTTTTAGCTTGGCACAGCAGTTATTTTCACATTGAAAATGCACCAAAACACACGTCTCAAATCAACTCATTCTTTCATAACACTAGCAAAGGTTGTCAGCCAACAAACACACTTTATCACTCATAAAACAATGACATAAAAAACACATTGACAACAGATATTTTACAATGTTTTATTCTGTAAAACAAGGACATCTCTCTACTGTTTGGAATTCACAGCAATATATGTTACTGGAATGAATCAGACATGATGCAGTATGCTTCAATATATTTTTTCAGCACTGAGTAATTCCAAAACACAAGAACGTGTTTACACACCATCCACGATACAGATACAGTAAGAAAGCCAATCTACTCTGATTTCTGCATTTGGCCACAGGTTCTCATTCACATCACATCTTATGTCATAGGACAATACACCTAGAAAAGTATCCAGTATTCATCACATCCAGGAGGGACATTTCATCATGTGGATGGTGGTCCTAAACCATTCCTCTATGGGGTTGAGGAATGGAGAGTTAGGTGGGAGGAAAAGGGACACTATCCCATCCTAGGATGGGCTGCAAACCACTCGGTGACAGCACAGAAGTGATGAAGTACCATTATCCCATACAATTATAAATGATGGCAGATTTCTGCTCACTGCATCCCTTTCCTCTCCTATCACGACCCTTTCATAGAGGTCATGCAGGAATGCAAGGAAACGCTCAGTGTTGTATGGCCCAATTAGAGGTATGTGTAACAGCAGTCCAGCAGTGGATATTACTGCGCACATTGCTATGTTGGCACCCCTCTGGCCCGGGACATCCACTGTGGCTATCTTCCCAATCACATTTCTTCCACGTCGCCGTGTTTTGGCCAAGTTGAAACCAGCCTCATTTTAAAAATAATAAATGTAATCACAGCGTTTTTAGCCAATGCAAGTGGACCAATGAAGAAATAATTGTATACTATGAAGGTAAATCAGTAGCAAAACTTGAGAGGTTGCTGATTTGAATGTGAGAAATTGTCGTATTAATATTTGTATCTGTAAATTGAGGGTGTACTCACACTAGGCATGGTTGCCTTGAACCGAGCCCGAGCACGATTGTCCCCCTCCTCTTTCCTGTTCCCCACCGCACTAATGTGCTTGTGTAGATAGATGCTTCGTGAATTTTTTTTTTTTTTACGTTTTCGTAAATTGTTTTCAGTATTGTTTTCAGAGAAACATGTGATTAATGAAACACAAAGCCACATTGTTTCCAGTCACGTGAATGCTTCACTTTGCTTTCACCATTAGCCTACTATATGGAAGTTCAAGTCCATTTACTAAAAATTTTAAATATGTAAGCCTGTAGCCTATATTACATCATCATATGTTCTGTCATATAAACAATATTTAGGCTACAATAAAATAGCAGCACAATTTACTTGCCTCAATCAACTCAGTAGGCTATGTATTATTAGTATTATTATAATGATTGTTTTTGTTCATCCATTTCATTTATTGCCGCCAAACTTTAATATGTGAATTATATTATTGAAATAAACACATTTAGCGTTGTCAGGCTTTTATTTGTGCTTAATGGGTAAAACAACGGAATAGAGTGCCTCAGGGATGACGTGTTTTTGTTGGCCAAACCCGGAAGCGAGTTAGCATTTTAGGACTTCCGGTTCCATAGCCCTAAAGTCTATGGGTTTTTTGAATGGGTTTTTGCTAAATCGCCTGAAGTAAGGTCTGTGGTTAACAAAGCCTCTAAATATTTTCAAGTTTTGATCTGTGACATAAAACACACCAGTTATAACCCCCTTGTGATTATTTAAACCTTTATTGTGTCTTATAAACGGTGGTTCCTAACAAATTTCCGAAAGGGACTACTTCCGTTGGCGGGGACTTTAGACGTCATCATGACAAACAGGACATTTACCTTGTACTGCCAGATCTGAGAGGTTGTAAGCGTCGACTTGAAGTTGTACAGCGAAACTGAAGTGTAAAAGTAAATATGTCTCACACACTTGTGTCTGTCCTTTTGTTTATGTGAATGCAATTTTACACATTTGTAACTATTAGTCTGCAACTTCGTAACACGGGTGTTTTGATTGTTGTCTGTGTGTAAATCGAAACATTCAGCTTTTCACATCAGGGCTGTGAGTGTAAATTTCAATTTACAAATACATATTATTACGACAAGTTCTCACATTCAAATCAGCAACCTCTCGAGTTTTGCTACTGATTTACCTTCAACCGCAATGACCACAGTCTCTAGCATCAGTCTCTAGCACGCCTCTTCAGACCAGGAGTAAAAAACGCAGTCTACGGAGCCCCAAAAGGGACGTAGTTAGCTGCTTGCTGGCAGGAGCCTGTTAGCTTATAGTACAGATTTCTTGTGAAATGTGTGGTAAGTAATACTGACACTCACTACTATACACACAGTACGTGTGATCGCGAATCTCTAAAGTGAAAGTAAAATGCAGCGTGCATTGAAACGTGATGTCCATACTCTGCATATCAATAGCAGCTCCCTGATGCTGGCAAATTATAGGCCTATACATTATAATTACCCAATTATTTAATTGCCAGAGAAAGCATTGAAATATATTTTTTCCTCCCATCTCATAATTATTCCCTTTAGGGGCTCCGTACATTATTTCCTTTCCAAACATGGCATTCGGCTTCGGCCACATCCCTAATGAAAATCATGTGACAGGTGTGATGATCAGTGGAGTCGAGTTATTACATCCATCATTAGGGCCTGGGCTAAAATATGGATAGAGTTTGTCAGTGAACGATTGATCAGTGAAAGAGTAGATATGAGAGCTGGACTTCACATCATAAAAGGAGACCAGACCCTCCTCATAATCCACAAACACACCGACCCGCTGCGGCTTCACTCTCAGACACAGAGAGACAGAGGGACCAGCACCAGCTTTATATTCATTCCCATTCCTCAGAATCACAGCCCAGAATCCATTACTGGTTCTCAGTGAGATCAAACCCTTCCTGTTAATGGATTCTCTGGCCACTCCTAAATCCCAGTCAGTCTTTCCCTTCACCTGCACCTCAAAATAAAATCTCCCTGAGGAGAATCCCTCCTTTCCCAGGACACAGGGACATGTATCAAATCTCTCTGGTTTGTCTTGGAGTTTCTGCTCAATGTCTCCATCTCTCACTCGTTTTCCATCATCAGACAGGATGAGATATGGATTAGCCGTATCAGGATCCAGAGTCACATCCACTGAGAAAACAGAGAATATGAATCACAGCTTGACAACACAGATATTTTGTGATGATTGTTTATAATTTAACACCATATTAGCTACCATGGTTATATTCATAGTGAGAAAAAAGGCAAATAATAATAATTTAAAAAAAGTAAATAAATAATATAAAACAAAAGAAAGAAAAAGTTTATCTTTGAAAAAAATCTGACTAAATCTAAGACTAACCCTGGTTTTACTTTATTTCAAACCTTTCTATGGAATTAACTGAAAAGTTCAAGACATCAAAGTCCATCAAACTATGATTCAGAGATAAAGTACTGTCTGGAGAATAAAAAGGATCTTCACCGATTAAGAAAATCTTGTGTTAGTCTGGAGTGACCTATTTGACAGCGAGTGATAATACTGTCCCAGATATGAGGTTTTAAATATATAATCAGTGTTTAATCATCCTGTAGGTCAGTAATGAAGCTGTGAGTATATGAATGTAATCTAGTGTAGTTCAGACACACACTGTACCTTCATACTGCTGCATCCTCTTCGACTCTGTAGAGACTAATGACAATAAAACATCATCAGATCTTTGACATGATTTATGTGTAGAATTTTAGACAAAAATGTTGTGACATGACCCCATTTAAAACTTATTTTAAAAATGTTCCTTCAAAGGTTCACTTCTAAAGTTAATAAGGTTTTTGACATCTCCTTTAAGGCTTGTCAGTAAACACTGTTATGATTGGTTAATGTCATTGCAAAGAAAAACTTATCAAGGCTCCCTCGCTTTTTCACCATTGCTGCGTCCCAATTCGCCTACTTATACTACGCCCTAAAAGTATGTACTCTTTCTGTGAACAAAAAGTACTTACTTTTGAGTGTGTAGCAAAAGAGTAGACAAGCTTTGGGACATACTATCACGTCATACAATTGCGTCTTTTCTCTCTGTCGCATCCTGTCACCGTAAACTGGCCTGTCAATCATCTTACATCCTCCACATTTCATTTAGCTAATTTCCTACCGTATCGGAGAGAAATGCAGCATGTTGATCTGCAGTCGCGGGTCTTTCATGTGGAGAACTCTCCTTATATGCATAATGATGCATTTAAAAGTTAATAGCCAATCGGATCTTTATAAAAGTCCACATTGGTATTTGCAGATGAAAAATAACACAAATAACATTAAATATTATATCAGGTTGAACTGATTATTAGTCACTCAAACCTCTCAGCGTCGATCGCGCATATCCGCCATGTTTTGTAGTTTTTTTAACACTTTTTACTCGTGTTTGTAGTTCTGAACTGAATCCTCGTCCAACGCGCAATGGGTTGTGGGCAATATTAGCCTTTATAGTGTGCACGGATCCACACTTCGAAAATCTACCGGAAATAGTAGACCATCCGGGGACTTTTGGCATACTCTTTTCAACATACTATGCTTTGGGACACACTTATTTTAATCTCACATAGTATTTAGGATGGATAGTATGGACATTGGGACGCAGGGCATGTTTCCCTGCCATTCTGCTCACTTGTTTGTAACCATGGACACTCATTGGACCATGACCCCTTGTTATCTTGTAACCTCATTACCTGATTCACTCATCTTTTTCCTGTGAAGTAGTATTGCATGAAGCCCCATGAAGCACTGAGACTTTCCCCTCGTTGTTTTGGGAAAAGATTCAAAGCTTCGAGTGTCGAAAACTACGGAAGAGGATTAGGGCCAAGCAATAATAAAAAAATAAAACCATCTCGAGATTAAAGTTGTTAAAATTCGAGAAAAAAGTCGAGATAAAATGTTGAGAATAAAGTCATTAAATTATGAGAAAAAAGTCGTTAAATTACGAGAACAAATTTGTTCAATTATGAGAAAAAAGTCGTTAAATTACGAGAACAAATTCGTTTAATTACGAGAACAAATTCGTTAAATTACGAGAACAAATTTGTTAAATCTCGAAATGTAACAAAATTTTTCTCATAATTTAACGAATTTCTTATCGTAATTTAACGACTTTTTTCTCGTAATTTAATGACTTTATTCTCAACATTTTATCTCGCCTTTTTCCTCGAAATTTAACAAGTTTTTTTCTCATAATTTAACGAGTTTATTCTCAACATTTTATCTCAATTTTTTTCTTGAAAAATTTAAAGAGTTTTTTCTTGTAATTTAATTAGTTCATTCTCAACATTTTATCTCGACCTTTTTCTCGAAATTTAATGAGTTTTTTCTCGTAATTTAACGAGTTTATTCCCAACATTTTATTTCGACTTTTTTCTAGAAATTTTACGAGTTTTTTCTAGAAATTTAACATCTTTAATCTCGAGATGGTTTTATTTTTTTATTATTGCTTGGCCCTAATCCTCTTCCATAGAAAACAGCGCCATCTGGTGTTTAGTAAAAAATAAAGCAGCCAAAACCCTGTGAAAGAAGCTTCGTCGGAAGAAGCAGCCACCATACAGTTTCATGTTACGTCCTCAAATAAAAGCCTAATAGTGCGTGCGTGTGTGTTGTTTATTTCTGTGATAAATTAATTTACCCATTAAACTGTGGCATAATGCCAGTATGAATATCAATATATGATGTAATAAAGAATAAACAAACATATTAATTGACCCTTCGCCGAATAAATTGACCCTTGTCGGATAAAGCAACAGTAACTAAGGGGGGCGGGTCTTAGCGAAGGGTCAATTGCATATGGCAAATATTTTATTTTCCTGAAATAATTTGTAGGCCTATTCATTATATTACTTGTATGACTGGGTATTTAAAAATGTAATTGAATAAGTCTGAATGAAAACCTACTCATAAAGTAAGATCTGGGGGTTTGAACTTTCCAATCAATACGCACATTGAAGCTTCAGGGTCATACATCACTAGCGTTTGGATCCTCAACCATTCGTGTCACAGAGCAGTAGGCTACATTACACAGAAAACGCATTATAAAATAGTTTACTTATATGGTTTGCGATATAATCCTCCAGTGCAATTAAAAATAAACCATCCACTTGTTCCTGATGCTGAGATCCTTCTCTACACAGATGCAAACGAGCTGTTTAATCTAATCTAAGCTAATTCAGCCTTCACACTCTGATGGAATGTAAAATCAGTGAAGATTAGCCACCAGCCATGCATATATAGGTGTGAATCAAAGAGCCAATGATTCTAAGCTATGAAAAAAAACCTAGAAAAAAAATAGAATTAATATTATTGTAACTCGTGGTCACTGGCAAACAGACAAAGAACACCCCCCTCTGGCGAGGTGTGTTCTCATGCCGTAACAGAACATCAGGCAGTAGCTCTCCATCTGCAGTGGGATCACGTGATCCTTCCATGGTCGCAGGTGGATCACATGATCCTTCCATGGTCGCAGGTGGATCACATGATCCTTCCATGGTCGCTGGTGGATCACATGATCCTTCCATGGTCGCTGGTGGATCACATGATCCTTCCATGGTCGCAGGTGGATCACATGATCCTTCCATGGTCGCAGGTGGTGGAATGGGCTCTGGGTCCGGCTGTGTTCTGGACCAGAGATTGACGCTCTCCAGACACCGGATGATGGGTTCTCTCCAGTTTAATCCTGGTGTCTGGGAGGTCAAAAGGATGGTGAAAGTTCGCCCCGATCCAGAATAACGACTTCAGGGTCTCGTCGTTGTAGGGGCAGGTGAGTGCAAGGCGAAAAAACTCCTTCGAAAACAACAAACAATCGTGGCTCAGGACGCAAATTTCCTTGCGCAAGCCATAATAGGTCCAGTCTTCTGAGACGTGTGGTTGCTGGCAAACCGACGAAGGGTAATTCCAATATGAAGTTTAATGACAATAATTCAGGAACAGGTAGCAACACACACATGACATAGTAAGTACGAGACCGGACACTGAACTGAAAACAAGCAGGAACTGGTATACACAGACTAGATGATGACCTAATGATGAACAGCTGTGATGGCGAGTTAGTGTCCATTGTGACTGATGAGTAGCGGGAACTAAAGGTGTGTTCACGCGGCCTCGTAATTCCTGTAGTTACGAGATTCTAGCTTGTAAAAAGCGTTCACGTCCTCGTAGAGTTCATAATTACAGCTTGTAAACTGGGAGTTCCCTTTCGTGGGAACTATCGACGCTACGTCGTTGACGTGATGGGAATCCTCTGTATTTTGTGTTCGTGAAGCACCACTGTATCCAACCAATGAGAGAGAGAACGTGACGTCATCGGCGGGCGACGTCACGGACTATAAAGCACGCCCAAAAACAGAGAACGCTAGCTTCTGTTGTCTTCAGTAAGCGCTACATGTATCTTGTCTGTTCTATTTATTGTTGTATTGTCTGACAAAGAAAGCAAAATGACGGAACGTTTCACGAAGTGTGTGCCTCCCTGTCCGCGATTCATCGTGGCAGGGGACACACATGAGATGTGTGTGAAGTGCCTGGGGGTTGAGCACGCACAGGCAGCTCTCGAGGGGGCTGTCTGTGTGCACTGTGAGAGGCTCACTCTCAGGGCACTTCGCTCACGCCGGGCGCTCTTCGAGGAGGGCGCCGCGGCGAGTGTTCCC